>JAMZAV010002667.1:0-79487 GCA_024449915.1 Sweltsa coloradensis
TTGATCTGGCTTTTACAATGATTAAAACAAATTCGTCCATCATGTCACAAATTCTAATATACGAATTAGGACGAAAACAAGATTTTGTGATGCTTTGGGTACATTTTTACTCAATGGACTTTGATCCTATTTTAACAAATTCACTCAATTTTAACGAAAGTGTATCGTGTGACCACTCGTTTTGTTCAAAATTATCCTAATATTACGAATTAGACGAAATTAAGATTTGTCATGCTTTGGGCACATTATCACTCAAAAGACTTTGATCCCATTTTCACAAGTTTACTCAACATCAACGAAAGTGTATCGTGTGACCACTCGTTTGGTCCCAAATTATTCAAATAATACGAATTAGAACAACATAAGTATTCTTCACGCATTGGGAACATATATTGTCATGCACTTTGAAAATAAAGAAGAGCTTAATCAAAAAAGTTATTAAAAAAATGTATTTACTCCACATTTCATTGGTGAAGGAATTACGTTAACGGAATTACTGAACACTATTGCTTTGAAACAGTGTTTAATGAAGGTAAAGTAGACTCCCTTGTTTAGTAATCACCCTTGTTTTCATAAGACCATCATTAAGAGTAGGATTTAACCATATGCAAGCATTATTTAAATATAACATTCGCTGGTGTAGTTCCGTTACCATGGGGTCGTCATTCCGTTATCGAAAAGATACCTAAAACAGTTCAAATATAAACCAAAATGCCCAACATCTTTAAAGCTTTTCAATAATTTGCATGAGACCATGAGTTAGATTAAACCACACGCAAGCATTACTAATGAAATCACCTCGCCTCCCCCCCCCCACACCCTCCCACACACGCACAAACGTATTTGCACAGCGAATACAGTCAAACGCAGGGCGGCGATAGGACAAATCGAGCCGCAGTCAATGGAAGGGGTCCCCGACGACAACCCTCACATACCAGCCAATGTAAGCGAGAAGGACCCTGCTTTTTTTGTCTTCTTGTATGATCAGCAGAGCTACGCTAATACGCTGGGCCAAATTCTACCCCGGGCGGCGGGCGCAGGCGGGGTAAATTTGTTAGAGTTGCTGATTGATACTGTCTGATATTAATTTTTGTTGCTAATTCTTTCATAAGATACTTCATAAGAAAACAGTAGTTATGAATACCATACAAACGGAAGGATCGGTTGATGGGAAAAACGCTCATCCATCAACGTGACTATATTAAATAGCATACGCAACGCGGCCAGTATTCACAGTGCATAATTCAAACATCATAAATGTATTATTTGATCGAATAGATGTGTTGACTCTCGACTACAAAACCACCAATTTATTAGGCTGTTTCTAAATAGGCTATTTTACGCTTAATCTTAGAAAATAGGTCAAAGACACCGGCGTAACTAGGCATCGGTAACCCGGGTAAATACCCGGGTAAAAATTCCCTAAGTAACTAGCCTACAATACAATGATTACAATATTTCACCAGGACCAACCGCAAAAATGTCGCAAAAAATCAACCGAGGACTTTTTTGTTTGTTCTCGACAACTCAAAAGCGAAGGGTTGGTGTCTGGAGGTAATATAGGATCGCACGTGGTGTGCAGGTGTCATGGGGCGGGGGAGGAGGGGGTGGATTGGTCAATGGTCAGTGCATGCCATTCATCTCAAACAAGCTCGATTCCTGGAAATACAGACACTCACTTGACAATATGGGGTTGACGACCGTTATTTTGCTCATTTTCGCTTCGTTTCAGTCTTGTCTTGACCTTACAAGGATTGACAGTGTCGGAAGTCTAGCTACATTATGTAGATGTTCAACAGTGAGTGTTTCATATCGAATTATTTGTTTCCACGTATGTGAATTAAGTGACTGTTTTGTGAAATACTTTACGTGTGTGGGCTCATGGCTACGTATTGAAATACTACAGTTTGTGGATGTTCAATTTTAATTGTGTTGTTAGCGCAGTTTTTTCCCATTAGTAAGGTTACGTACAATCACGAGTGCTACAAACTAAACAATATAGTGATTAAAACAAGTAGGTCCTACGACTTTTTTTGCGCTTTTCGGTTTTTGTTAATATGTTAATGTGTGATTTGTGTCCACTTTTTTATAGTGCATAAAAGATAAACATGAAGAGACAAAAAACTCAAAGTTTTCTAGACTCATTTGTTATTAAAAAATCATGTGCAAAGTTTACTACAGTCTCAAAATAATCGCCACGATGAAACTCAAGATAGGACAACAAAAGTACAAGAACAAGGAGAAATCGCAAACAAACCGGAAATCTCGTTTGAATCTACATGTGTTCCTACGTTTATTCCTAATTCACACATCACACACATCACATCACACACACACACCCACTAATAACCTTAGTGTTGTGTGCCCTTAACCCTTGGTTAACCACCTGTTTCTGAGAAGTATAACTAACCACCTGGGGCGCGTCAGGACCCCATCATTCAAGCCCTTATGTTTGCCAGGTTTCAGATTTTGGAACCTACTATTCGTCAGGAATTAATGTTTGAACCTTTCTGATGACCACTTAGTATTTCAAGAGTTAAAATTCGCGAAAATTATAGTTTTTTTTCCCACTTGAAATTTTTCGGAAAAAACTGAAAAAAACGCAATGTTGTCAATTTTGTCAAATTTGAGTCCATTTTTTGAACTTTTTTTTTTTTTTTTTTACCAATGATGTTTAATGTATGATTGATTCGATTTCACAAAAAGTTTTCCCTTTTTTGTTTACTTTGGTGAAATTTTGACCAATCCCCCCCCCTCACTTGAATTGACCTTTTTCATTCATATTTATATGTATGATTTTTTTTATATTATATATGTATAATTTACTTAGATAAGTGTATATAAGTTCATATCTATCAATTTACATGAAAAATATGGTTATTTGGTGAGGGTGAAATACATTGATAAAAGTTTTGCCTATGTAAAAACACTTGAAAATGTAGTACGTAAGTAGCCACCTGGGGTCCTTTGAATCCCCGCGAGGTTCGTGGAGAGTAATACGTAACACATGGAGACCGGGCTCCAACTGAATTTTCATTGGTTAGATGTAACTTGAAGGTACTGAGACTCACAGTACGCCACGCCCATAGATGCGCTCATGGCTAAGCAATAAATGTTGACTGGGGGCCGCATTGACCCCAGGTGGTTAACCAAGGGTTAAACCCTAATAACTAACTAACTAAATCAGACTCAGAACGTCATCAGAACGTAAGTCAGACCATGCATTTTAATTCATCATCACTATAACTATACATTTTTTTCATCAACAACATTTTTGAGTGTTCAAGGCAAGCATGGCTTATCTTGTAGGCCTACCTTATAGTAATATGTATATTTATTTGTAAGTACTTTAAATTATTTCATTTTCATTCAAAGTATACGTTTAGTTTGTTTTGATAATAACAATAAATTAAAGTTAAACTATAACTTATCCTAGATGAAATATTAATCTTCGCCTACTAAAGTTGTTAAAAATTAAAAATTATTTTTCAAGGTTTGATTTTAACGATTTGTTAATTATTTGGTAAGTAAAAAGACTGACTATTTGTTTGTCCCAGAACCCTCTACTGACATCGAAGATTTGGGTGTTTTCTGTTTTTTGCACTACATAAACGAAATTATTTCACTTTTGCATTCAGTCCGGTAATTTATCTGAAACGCTCAGAAATCACTCTAAAAACCCAAATTTTCAAAAAATCGCCTGCGGCGCTGTAGTTGGGGGGCTCGCCCCCAAGCCCCCCTGCTACTTTCCTTGAAGTCTCTTCCACCGCATCTTACCCGGGCAATATTAGTACCCTACCCAGCAAACACAAATTCTTAATTTGGCATCCAAACGGCACCCACTTTTTTATTAATGTGGGTGACGTATTGTCAACACAGCAAGTTACCGAAACGCTGAATTTATGGCCCCTTTGATGTTAACAATACAGTAGCAGAACATGGCAACAAACTGTCACCAAAATGCTATCCGATCAGCAGCCAAGTGGCACATGCAACGACATGCAATTCCCAATCTCGTCACTAGAACGGCACTCTTTCGGCAACGTATCATCCGTAGCGCGATCCAGGAGCAAAATATGTAACTATAAAAACAAAACAAAAAAGATTGATTGATATAATATCGGTTATATATATAGGTATTTCATAGTAATTTCTGACACCAGTCGATAGACTGTAGGTGGATACACATCACATATTAATTGCAAGTAATTATAAAGTTTCAAGTTACGTGTCTCGAACTCGATCCAGCAGGGACTCTCCATCTGTAAGCCAAGCCTTTAACCGTTGCGCCACGACGAAGCTTGAACGTGAGTGGGCATAATCACCTATAGATACAACAGCAAATCGACTTGACTGAATTGTAGTTATTGTGCGCTTGCTCTGTGGCCTATCTGTATCGCCTTTTAACTATTTTGGATGTGTTATGTTCAGTATATTATTATACTAATGGTGTACAGTATATTTTTATTGTGGGTACAGTAAATAATATTATTCCATGTGAGTTCTGTTTTAAAGCGCATGTTCGAAATTTTGTTCTTGTTGTTGATATAGGTCGGGGCGGGTGCATCTGCATAAATAAATTATGGGCTGTCCGATGCGATGCTGGATGATACGTATTAAAGACAACGGTACTAAGTCTATTGCCATATGCAACCAAAATTAAATGACTTCATGAGAGATCTTCATATCTTTTTGTCTCAGTTGGTAAAAAGTGAAACTTGTCTTCTCTCTACACGTTGTTGCAATTTTCAATTTAACTGCATTACAAGAGAAAATGTTAGCAGGCCAAAAAAGCTACAGAACTATCTGCTTAAACAATTCAATGGTGGTACGCTTGTGGCTCCGTGGCGGTAACCGAAAATTAATAATGTATTCATTATCATGGTGCTTGGATAATGGATATAATACATACAACTCGTGTTGAAAGATCTTTATGGTCTAGATTGATTTGATTTCAGTAATAATTCCAACATGCTTTTTTGTTTCACTGGCTAAAATTAGCAAATTATATTGCCTTACTGTATTGTACATGTATACAAGCATACACAATATAAATGGTTCCAATATACATATACTAAACAGCAATTAATAACAAAACGTGAACACCAAATGAGCATGAATATAATAAAACATCTCTCTTGTTTCTTTATATAATAAAAGTTATAGTATGCCATTTGAGTGCCGTATTAAGGTCCAAAGGGCAGACTGTACGGCAGTAAAAGGGTATCGGTTTGGTAGACAATTGACAGTGCCCGATCGGTAACAATCTGGTGCCGGTTATTAATACAAGAATTCATGCAACGCAAGGGGAAAAGCAGATAACGGAACGGTGACGAGACGGCAATCATTGAAACACGCGAAACGGCACACGGCAGTAAATTGACATGTGTGGTAACAAACCGGCACCGATTAGTTACAAAAGTGAATTTGTGTGTTTGCTGGGTAGTTACGCCCCTGGTCAAAGACCTTGTGTGAAAATATACCAAAGGTATTACAAAATCTTATTTTCGTCCTAATTCGTTTTATTAGGATAATTTGAGACAAAACGAGTCATCACATGATAGACTTTTGTTAATATTGAGTAAACTTTTAAAAATGGGGTCAAAGTCCATTGAGTGAAACAGTACCTTAGGTGTTAAAAAACTTTTTTTTATCGATGTTCTTATTATTGGCATAATTTTGAACAAAACGAGTGGTCACACGATACACTTTCGTTAAAATTGAGTGAATTTGTTAAAATAGGATCAAAGTCCATTAAGTAAAAATGTACCCAAAGCATCACAAAATCTTGTTTTCGTCCTAATTCGTAATATTAGGAGAATTTGTGACAAAAAGAGTGGTCGCACGATACACTTTCGTAATATTGAGGAAATTTGTGAAAATGGGAAAAGGGCGCATAATCTGATCAGATTTACATATATGGTGAAATTTTAATTTTTTTAAATTAAAGTTTAGACCTTAATCTACAATACACATTAATAATATGGCGTTCAAAATATAATATTTTAATACGGATTTCTTTATTTTAGTTTTATCAACCCCTTTTAGTAAACACCCCCTTTCTCCTATAAGCAAGCAACTTTTTTGAGGGCTCCTCGGGCCAATTTTTTGAGATCATTCTTCTGAGTGTTTCAGACAAAATTCACGGCCCTATCACTTAACCCGTAACAGGTAGGCAAATCCTCCCAGCACAGTGGGTAAATGTGTGAAAGAAAGACAAATGCTGCAAAATCTGGTTAGATAAACATATATAGTGAGATATAGTTTTTTTATTAAAATTTGGACATTTATAAACAATATGTAATAAGTTAGTAATCTTATGCATCAAATTTAATTTGATTTTTGAATTTTTGAATATTTGAAAATGCAATTTTTCACCCCCTTCCACCCCCTTAACCGGATGGATTTTTTCATGGCTCCTCGAGGCAATTTTCTTGTAAAATTGTTCTGAGTATACAATCCAAAATTCAGCCCTCTACCACAAAACCCCTAATTGTTCTTGTATTTTCCTTTAATCCGCTTGACTATAAGTGGGTTTGTATCAGAGTTGAACGCATTGTTCTTCTCGAGAAGTTACTAGAGCCAAGACTCATCGTTCTTTTGTTATTCTGCTAAATACATTATACTACAAAGAAGATGTACACTCGAGGATTGGCAATAATACTCACAGCAAGTAGTCAGTCCACTCCCCTTAGCAATTATTTAAAAGTTTTTATAAGTTTACTCAAAACAAAAAAATATTATTTTGAAAAATTTCAATAATCGGCTTAGGAGTTTGTATCGAATGTCAATAACAGACTAGCAAAAGAACAGGCAACCTATACTTTATCAAAAAGTGAAGGCCAACTAACTACAGAAGAGTTTGTGCGGTACTGTGGAAACATTGTCAAAGAGGACTATTTTAGTTCAGTAGCCTACAGTAAATGATAACATCGAAAGTATCTTGTAGTTCCTATTTATAAACCACAAGTTAATTAATGGCCACTATATAGGTACAGCGCCGTCCCGACAAAAATTTGCCAGTCGCCTTATATTCTAATCTGAAGACGGTGATTGAGTCAAATGCGCGCGCAGATCAACGCCGTTCGGTCGAAGCTCCAAACTTAATGCAACCTCTAAATAGTTAGGCTAATGAAGGGTTCAATCTTGCAGGCCGAAGTTGAAGTACCCCCCAGAGCAATCCGGTACTCGCTGCCACCACAAGAGCCTCCCCGAACTCCGGCGGAACCATCCGAACCCACCCGACCACACCCGACCCCCGACGAGAAGGTCACGCTGCCACCATCACAGCCTCCCCGAGCTCCGACGGAATCGTCCGAGCCCGTACGACCAGCACACCCGACCCCAGAGGAGGAGGCCGAGATCGCCCTCTTGCAACAGATCTTCCTGGACCAGACGATGCAGATACGAACACTCGTTGACATCGTAAAACAGTTCCCAATCCTGAAACTGTCCGACTCGTGCGTCTGTGACTCTTGTCAGGGGGACACCAAGCTGGAGAAAGTCCATCAAGGACTCAAAGACATACAGGAAATGACTGACATCCAGCACCAATGATACGTACGATAATATTCTACGATTACGGAATAAAACGATTTTCATCTAGAGAAAACAGTGAGTATTTACTTTTCCAGACGTTTGATTTCCATAATTGCTATGCATTTTATGTGTTGAGGAACACTAAAGTTGCATAGAAATCGGATTGAGAAGTAAATCATAAATAATTATAATCATATGATGCATTTTGGTGCATACGTAAGACAGAAGACTAGATCGTGTGCACTAAATCTTCTTGTATGCACTTATGAGAGTGTGCGTGTGTATTTATTTTTGTATTTATTTCCTTATATTTTGGCCGATAGCGAAAAGAAAAGTAAAAATTAAAGATAAATCTTCTCAAAAACATGAAATAGTAAGAAAAAACTGTGACAGAAAATGAAGACGATAAGATATAGGCCTACTAAAGCAAAAGAATAACATAAATTAGGAAGGGGTTCTTCCAGAAATTTCCATAAAGCTAAATTAAATGAACACGGGGAAATTTTCGAACAAAGTCATTCAAAACACTTCAAATCACAACACAATTTGAACATTTCACAAACACTTTATGGCAAACACAAAATATATTTAACAACTTAACGAACACTTTAAAAAAGGCTTCAATTGGAAGCAAACAATGGCAAAGTCCACCAAACACTTCATTTTACACTCTATAAATGAACATAACATTTATTTAAAACACACAACCCCTATGTTTATCTTCCAGCTCGTTCTAAACAACCAAATATTAGCGAGATGGGTCTTGTCTGTGTTTAAAAAGCAAAATATGCCGTCCAGAATACTAAACAATCAACATGAATATAGCTTGGGCAGCTACGCGTTAATCTCGGTAATGACTTTAGTGTGGACGACTGCGAAGAGTTCAGTCGTTTCCAAGTTTCCAAGTTCCAAGTGAACGCCATTAATAGATTGGTTCACACGTATCTGGCAAATTCATCCCTCCTTAGTCCTTACCACAGCCAACCCCACCCACCCCCGGGAAAGGTGAGGTGAATAAGTGGTAGATTGTTTCTTTAAATAGCTGCGTGGAATAGTAATAGTAACGTTGTTCATACCTTCTATTCCAACATTTTCGGGTAAAAACCCTAAATTTAATGGAGAGTTGTTAATCTTGCAGCATATTCCAGCAACTCATGTCACCTGCAGATTTGTAGTTGTTTAGGAGATAGGTCGACCAAACAGATACAATTTACCTGTCGCTCATTCTGGTCACGCGAGGAAGGTGGTGGTAGTAAACAGGGGAAGGAGATTTAGTCAACTTGCAGTCCAATCTCTCAGAGATTGGCTTCATTTTAAAACATAATCTATCCATAGTGAGAACTTCTGCTTTTACGAATCTGTCGCAAACACCATAAATAACAAACTCTTCCCGCGAGATGATTGAGAGGTCATTTCTGCATTGAAGCTCTTGAAGTCTTGGGATTAATGTATACGTTCATTCCTTCACATTGATTGTAATAGTCGGCCCCTTGGGATTGTCAAACCGATCCATAGTCTTCACGTCCATAATCATGTACACCGTGTAGAAGACCACGCTCAGAAATATGAACATCACGAACAGACCGGAGGCTATAGGCCCGGTGAGGTAGGTCCCTTCCGAGGGTGACCCGAACCTCGGGAGTAGCGAGGTGTTCACTTGCTGTAGCTCCGGCTGCACCTGGAGCAGACAAACACACATTAGTCACAGAGATTCACGAAGATACTCGAGGCGATGAGGCCGGTGAGGTAGGTCCCTTCTGAACCTCGGGAGTAGCGAGGTGTTCACTTGCTGTAGCTCCGGCTGCACCTGGAGCAGACTCCTTATTTCATACATTTTCTTGGGCATCCTCGTCGTGTCTGAGGTGTGAGGTGTGTCCTTACGGGAGGAGCAGTTGGTTCATAGGGAGAGATTTCTTGTTGAGTTTCCTTCTTTGTATGCTTCCATCCACATGGGTGGTCCATTTCCTCTAGCTTCACCTTGTGGTGGATGTCATCCGTCAAGATTATGAACAGCACTGGGGACAACACACTCCCCTGCCTTACACCTTATGTTATTTGCCACCAAATCTGACTCCCTGATGTAGCGCCGACACCACTGTTACCATGGGTGTAGTTAAAACGTAAATTAAAAACTGATGACCAAGGCCACTACTTACTTAAAAACGGGCTTGTTCCTCATGTATGTGGTTGACAGCCTACCTTTAGATTGCAGAAGGAGAGCGTGACATTGTCGGTAGATTTGAACACGACGTTTTTGCTGTGGTAGTAACTCCCAAACGGAGCTTCGATACCGCTAGTACGGAGGGTGTAGTTGTCGACCCCCATGAATACGAACAAGTCATTGAGGGTCCAGGAATTGGAGAACCTCTCCCGGAAGTTGAACCTGTAGAAAATAACGATGATAAGTCCGGGTGCAGGCTACAACAACACTCTACTTCAACACTTAAACCAACGGATTTAACTGGAGAACACATAGACCCAGCCACAGAGGTTGTAAGGAAGATCACAAACTAAAATCTTATCTTGGAGCCCTAAAATGTGTAGGACTTACAAAGTCGTCGGTATGGAAAGTGTGCAAATTCACAATGGTTAATTGGATTACCTCGACAATCTGAAATGGTTTTGTCCTTCAATTATTTGTTTCACTTCTTGTGTCCCATGAGCAAATATATAGATAGAGAGCGAAACAATGTTATTTATAAATAAAGATTCATTCAACATTCACCACAAACATTCCAGCTCCAGCTTCGTTGTGTCTCATTTTTTCACAGCATTTTGCATCTTTAAATAGTTTTTCGTAGGAAACATGCCCAGGGTGCAATGCATGTCCCTATTCAGGTCTAACTAGGTATATTGGAATTAAAAATTGTGACGGGATGTCCGAGGGCTGTTTAAGAGGACTCAACCCCTATAGCATTCGCATTAACGACTGAAGAAAACACCGGGAAAAAACCTTTAGTCAGGATTTACGGTCTCGACGGGACATTTGGGACGCAATTGTAGATTAGAGGCAATTAGAAAAGTGGTCATCACTCACTGTATGGTGATCGCCGGTGAGCTTGGATACTCCACAATGAGTGTAGACTCCCTCGACCTGTCGCCTGGTTCACGGGTGACGCTGACCGGGGCCGGCAGTGTTATGTTCCTAGAACAGACACGACGGAGTCAATCATTTGAACATTGTCTGGGAGAATGTAGAATGACTATAGGATTAACAGATCACACCAGTTTCCCCCGTGATGTATAATCGGCACGAAACAAAAGTCATGAGACTATAGCGGGGCCATGACCGCATCTTCCCACGCCATCACACGTGCGCGGTTAGTCATAACAGAAACGTATTAGGTTTTTATATTGGTATAGAAGTAATAAAACCCCCATCTCTGACTCCAGGCTATCTGGGACACCCAAGATCACTAGTTGTCCCTCACAGGCTACCCCTATCATTCTGCCTTTATGACCATCAGAGGTTGACATGGGAACCTACATCTCATGGGCAATGAGCCTAATTGGTTTAGGAAGGTGGCGAAGATGCTAAAACATTGATTTCTTACTTGAAATAGAACCTATTGATAATTGAAAGAGGTTAATTAAAAAAAGCCAATTATGTATTTTATATTTTATATTTTACTGTGTACATATTGGGAAGAACTCGAGAAATGTTTGATTAGTTGCATGACTATAGCTCGATATCGATCGATAGAGAATGAACCTCTTTGAGTTTCTAACTCAAAGTAACGTCAGGGGTACTCACTGTCCACTGATCGTTAGTATCGGGGCTGAACAGGCGTAGAGGAAGATCTGGTTGTTGCCGTTGTAGAAGGCAGCTCCTCGCTCCAGATGAGGTCCGAGTTCCATTGCCAGCTGCTCGTCGTCGTCCCCCACCTTATAGTGAGATAGAAAGATAAGCTTTATTTACTTTGACATAAACAAAGTCTAGGTTTTTGGTTCGTTTGGATTAAGGGCGCGTCAACCGTTAGGTCATCATGCACCACTCACTCCAGCCTAGGGGAAATGGGATGGAGGGGCCCATGCTGGTCAGAACCAGCCATGGGTAGGGGGAGGAAGGGGGTTTCTCCCGTAGTAGTCGTCATTGTGTTTGTCATCGTCGTCGGGGAGGTCATCAAGGGAAAGGTGAAGTGTCCCCGACGACGATTACCAGAGCTTGTCTGTAGTTTCGGGGAGTAATATACTCCGCTCTTACTAGCTGATATTTGGAGGTGGACTTTTTCTATTGAATCGACTTTTACGAATAGCAGAGCTATGCTCTGGGCCAATTCTATTACGGGCCCAGAATAGGTATTAGAGGATCTAGGGTTTATTAAAAATCATTTAGTGGGAAACCTGTCTAGACTAGGTATATTGGAGTTTGGATAATTGTGAACGGATGTTCGAAGGCTTTGTTAGAGAACTAAATCCGTATATTCGGAAAAAACTTTCAGGCTGGATTTTTCGTTCTCTGTACTAAATTCCATCTTCAATATATTCCTTTTTATTTATCGTAATTGAAATATTCTTTAGCACGGTTTTAATCAAGGATTGATTAGAGAGGACGGCAAGGTGAGGCCACTTTTGCACCGATACATAGCGATACTCTGTCTGAAGTAGGGGGAATGGCGAGAGATGTGGCAGTGCTAAGCGGCTTCACTCGCTCTCGCGGTCAACCGTCATGTAAATGGCTGGACCACTTCCCCCTTCTATATCCTCCTCGATTCTAAAATAGAAACTAGCCATTGAAAGTTGAGCAATAGAAATTGTGTAACAACTCCTCTTACAACATGATTCTATCATGAGTAGTGCAAAGACGATCCCTGCACCTTTAGTACTTAGCAGCTTTAGCTCCGAAGTAGTTTCTGCCCGGGCCACATGTTGGGTGTTTGAGATTCCATCATCATAGTTTCGTTCAAGTTTCCTTGAAGTCAAGGACATTAAACAATCAATGGAAAAGTAGGTAGTATTGTTGGATTACATTTTGCAAAATCCCAAGTTAACTGTGTTTAGCCCTTACACTCAAGGTTACTTGAAAGAGACCGTCTGAATGCGACTCTGCCTACCCATGAGGGATGTTGTGCGGTGTAGATAGCTATGACGTCATCACTGCTCTTCAGCAGCTCCTCGTAGATGTCAGAGATCGCCGCGTCTGGAAGCAAACATTTCATTGAGGAGGACATGTCACTCGGTCGGTATAGAATAGCTTATCAAAAGTTACCTGTTTTGTAAAGGCGATTCTGATAGCACTCGCAATTTAGACCTGTCCTGTTCTGTGCCTTTTGTGAGGTTCAAAGTACGCCTAAAGACCGCACCAATGTAGTCGAAGATCTTATAAGACCATGGTCAACAAGTCCATGTTGTGTTATTAACACGTTATATTATGATCTACAACAATGTTGCATTGAAAAGCGACAAGTTGTTCTCTAAGAAATATTTATTTATTTATTTATTTATTTGTGGCCACATTACAACAGGACAGATGTCCCACAAGTGTAATTTACCAAACTATAACATACAAATCGCAACAATACAATGTAAAATTAGTTACATAAAAATGACTATAAAAATTATATAAACATGAATGTATGTGAGTGTGAGATGATGAATGTATGTATGTATGCGTATTGCGTTGTATGTATGATTGAGTGAATGATTGTGTGAGTGTGTAAAGTGGAAATATGAATTGCATGTGAAAGCACGAGCGACTATACACATTAGTGAAGTTGATTATAATATTTATTTTAGTTGTTTTCGAAAGTGATGGATGTTACTATTGTGCAAATCTAAATTAGACCCATTCAATGATAAAAGATTGTTGTACGTAGCCTGCACGAATACTTGTGCACATCAATGCGGCTGGAGGGAAGATGAAACAGTTTATGAATTCAAGTGTTCCTTGGTGGCACATGGTAGTTTAATGACTCAATTAGAGGCGTGTCAAGCAGGTTATTAGCAACTTTGAAGAGCAGAACAATGTCCATAAATTTCCTCCGATTTTCAAGGGTACTTAGATTGTTGTCAGAACACATACCTAGATAATTTACTCTATGGTATTCCTTATTAGCCTGATTTTAACAAAAATTAGAACGTTATTATTAAATAGTAAGAAAATTGATGGAAGATAGGATGCCCAAGGGAATGTGTGAAAGAAGAAGAAGAAGAAGAAGTCGACGACGGAGGCCATGAGAAAGAGCTGGAAGGATACCATACCTAGCAGGATAGAAACTTAGAGGCAAGAGGGGAGAGCTAGGAAGATGTGGAAGATATACGATTGTGGGAGGATAGAAAGAAGTTGAAAAATTTTGTTGCAAAACCCAAGCTGACCCTGCCAGAAGTTGAAAACGGTGATGGATAATGTTGATGATGATGATGATGTCCAGCATTCACCATGAAGGCACCTAATGAGTTATCAGCATGAAATTTGGCATGATGCTACATACTAATATGAAAAATCATTCGCCGAGAGGCAAGCGATATTCCACCCCCAACACCCCCTAAATAATCCCCTAAAATTGGAATAATTCATAGCTCTAACCAAAAATTGAATTTTTATTTAAATTATTTATTAAAATTATGTTTTAATGTATTTTAACCCAATCGGCATATTTTCATTATATAAACCACATTTTGTCAACCCCCATCCCTAATAGTTTATATTATTTTTATCTTGATTTCCAGCATTCACCACGAAGGCACCTAATGAGTTATAGTCATGAAATTTGTCATTATGGTACATAACTAGGGAAACGCCAAAGTCGTTGTTAGACGAGTGCGAGAGCCATGTGTTGAGTACCCGGTAACATTCCTTTTCTTCCCCCTACCTTAGGCCTCCCTAGCCTATCATAGGCTACAGTGGAGCATTATGGCCTAAACTATGACCAAAACTTAAATACCCTATTATTTATACGAATATTATAATCAAACTTTTATGCGAATGTTCCCGCGTACTCCACACATGACTCTCTCACACGTCTAACAACGACTTTTTAACATTCCTTTTCTTCCCATACCTTAGGCCTCCCTAGCCTATCATAGGCTACAGTGGAGCATTATGGCCTAAACTATGACCTAAACTTAAATACCCTATTATTTATACGAATATTATAATCAAACTTAAATGCAAATGTTCCCGTGTACTCAACACATGACTCTCTCACTCGTCTAACAACGACTTTGGCGTTTCCCTAGTCGAGTTGGCTAAAGCGTCCTTATAGTCGAAATGTGGGAGACGTGGGTTCAATAGTCGGGAAAGATTTTGTAATTTCTGGATTGTATTTTTTAAATTATTTAACATGTTTTGAAATGTATATAACGCAGTGTAGTCCATCATCTGTGACAATACTACGGAAAACATAGCAAGTACGAAATACGTGAAAATATTGCAAGGTTTACTCAATCTACGAGCGGAATTTGGGGGTACCTTGACGTCCAACATTCGATTAACCTTGGACACGGCATTTCACAGCCAGGTAAATAACAAACAAAAAATATTTTTTCAAAATCAAAACTATTGTCGTTAAAATAATTCCTATACATGGCAGCGTATTTTTCAGTTTATTATTTCTTGCAGGTTTAAATCGCCACAGATTGTGCTCATTTTGTTAGCAGTTCTCAGTTACCTGGTCACGGATGTCTGTTTAAAATTTCAGCTCAGTCTATTTGGCCGTTCGGCCGTATGGGACTGGACAGACAGACATTTAACATACATTTAACATTTAACATACAGAATTAATCACGACCAAGGCCCGATCGAGTAGCGTTGTAGACTACGTTCGCTGCGCTCACTCGTCTAATAATATGAAAAATAATCCGCCGAGAGGCAAGCGATATTCCACCCTCAACACCCCCTTAAATTGGAATAATTCATAGCTCAATCTAAAATTGATGTTTTATTCAAATTAGGTGGTTATTAAAACTAGGGAAACGCCAAAGTCGTTGTTAGACGAGTGAGAGAGCCACGTGTTGAGTACCCGTGAACATTGATTGGATTTAAGTTAGGTAATTATAAGTTTTTAAGTTTAAGGGCACGTCAACTGTCCGGCCATAATGCGCCACTTTAACCAATGATAGGCTAGGGAGGTCAAAGGTAGGGGGAAGAAAAGTAATGTTAGCGGGTACACAACACATGGCTCACTCACTCGTCTAACAACGACTTTGGCGTTGACCTAGCGGTTGTCGCACCCTTAATCCAAACTAAAACTAAATTGGGACGTATGGGACCAGCTTTTTTTCATAATTGGACGACGACAAACGGTTGACGCACCCTGAAACCAAAAAACTATAAACCACTTTCTCTGTTCGCCTAGACCCAAATATTTTATTTTTTGGGTTTATTTGGATTAAGGACGCGTCAACTGTTAGGTCATAATGCACGACTCTAGCCTAGGGGATGGGGAGGAGGGGCCCATGCTGGTCAGAACCAGCCATGGGTAAGGGGAGGAAGGAGGATTTCAAGGTAGGGGGAAGAAAAGTAATGTGTGTGTAATGTGTGTGTTGTAATGTGGTGACTAAACACATGGCTCACTCACTCGTCTAACAACGACTTTGGCGTTTCCCTAGTATAATCTTTATACAAACATTTGTGGTCACAGACCCTTGTTGAACAGATAGGCTTCACCCCAGGCTAAATGGAACGGCCGATGCAGTGGCGTATCCAAGGGGGGGGGAGAGGGGGGGAGAAAACCCCCCCCTTTTGAAAAAAAGTGTACATGAGAAAATTAAAAATAACTACAAATTACCATCTAACTAAAGGAGGATTTAGTAGATACAAAGTTGGTTATTTTGATGCTTTAAAACGCACAGATTTTCACCAATATGACCTAGGAAGAGAATAATTATAGATTAAAAACAGGATTTTTAGTAGATAAAAAGTTGGTCATTGTGAATTGTGATGCTTTAAACCGCACAGATTTTCACCAAACGACCTTGAAGAAGAATTTTTTTCCGGGGGGGAAGCCCCCCAGACCCCCACTTAGCCTTCGGCACATCTATGAAAAAATTGGTTGAACCCCCCCTTATGAATTCCTTTGGGTACGCCACTGGGCCGATGTATGACCCTTAGAACAGGTACTTCCTCCAGCGTCAATGTATGAAAAATTAAAGACGATTCCGTCAGGGTTCGGGGTAGAATTGGCCCAGAGCATTGATCTGCTGCTCTGGCGATTCAAGAGAAAAAGTCCACCTCGCAAACATCAGCTAATAAGAGGGAAGTATACTATACTCCCCAAAACCAGAGGCGAACTCTGGCAATCGTCGTCGGGGACACCTCCCCTTCCCTTGACGACTCCCCGAGGACGGTGACAATGACACAACGAACGATGACAAAGACAATGACGACCACGACGTGAGAAATCCCCCTTCCTCCCCTTATACCCATGGCTGGTTCTGACCAGCATGGGCCACTCCTCCCCATCTCCCAGGCTAGAGTCGTGCATTATGATCTAACGGTTGACGCGTCCTTAATCCAAATAAACCCCCAAAAAAAAAATATTTAGGCCTAGGCGAACAGAGAAAGTGGTTTATAGTTTTTTGGTTTCAGGGTGCGTCAACCGTTTGTCGTCGTCCTATTATGAAAAGGCTGATCCCATACGTCCCAATTTAGTTTTAGTTTGGATTAAGGGTGCGACAACCGCTAGGTCAAAAATCACCACTCTTACCTAGAGGATATAGGGAGGAAAATCCCATGCTGGTGCTGGTCAGAAATAGCCACGGGTAAAGGCGCGTCGTGGTCGTCATCGTCTTTGTCATCGTTCGTTTTGTCCTGGTCGTCGTCGTTGGAAAGGTCTTTAGAGAATATGGGGGTCCCCGACAACGACTGCCAGAGCTCGCATTCTAGTTTCGGAAAGTAATATACTACCCTACTTACCAGCTGATGTTTGCGAGATTAAATACGTCGCACTGTTTCTTGTAGATCATCACCAGCCCAAACGAAGTGTATAATAGTATCCTTGATAGCCAGCAATGGCCCAGCATCATTTACAGAATGACAGAAGAAATAAAAACAAAACAATAATAAAACATTTACTTGGTTCATCTGATCGCAAACTTTCACAGGCTGTGTTCTATTTTACTAATGGGTATTGTAAACATTTGCAATCTAAGTTCACATTTTTCACATTTTTATTTCTTGCGAGCTTAAATCGCAACAGATATTGCTCATTTTGTTAGCAGTTCTCAGTTACCTGGTTACGGATGTGTGTTTAAAATTTCAGCTCAATCTATTTGGCCGTTCGGCCGTATGAGCCCGGACAGACAGACATTTAACATACATACATACATTTTACATACATACATTGGACAATGCTCACGGCCAAGGCCCGATCGAGTAGAGCGTAACAGAATCCTCATTCGCTTCGCTCACTCGTCTAATTATGTTTTAATGTGTTTTAACCCAATCGGCCTATTCTCATTTCCTAAACCACATTTTTTCAACCCCCATCCCTAATAGTTTATATTATTTTTACCTTGATTTCCAGCATGGAATTTGGCATGATGCTACATACTAATATGAAAAATAATTCGTCGCGATGCAAGCGATATTCCACCCCAAACATCCCCTAAATCATCCCCTAAAATTGGAATAATTCATAGCTCTAACCCAAAATTGTATTTTTATTCAAATTGGTAAATTATGTTTTAATGTGTTTTAACCTAATAAGCCTATTCTCATTTCCTAAACAACACTTTTTCAACCCCCATCCCTAACAGTTTATATTATTTTTACCTTGATTTCCAGCATTCGCCATAAAGGTACCGAATGAGTTATCAGCATGAAATTTGGCATGGTGGTACATAATAATATGAAACATAATAATCCGCCAGGAGACAAGCGATATTTCACCCCCACTGTTCCCTACCACTCTTTACTTTGGGAAAAACGTTATGTTGTATTTATTACAATTTTTAATATTTTAATTGCTGATTAAAATTATGCGTCAATGTGTTATAGTCCGGTCAACAAATCATTCACACAAAAACCCAAGACGACATTACCATATTAAATTTAATAAAAACATTGAATATTACCAACTAGGCCTCCAGATTGTAAACAAAAAAAGATGGTAGCTTTTGTTTCTAGACAATCTGTTTTAAAGGCACTGTATCCACCTTTACACGTATTTCACATATTTTAAGCCTTGATATGAAACAAACAACAAAAAGATGTGATATCCCCCCAAAATACAAAAATTTGTAAAAAAAACGGCAGCCAAGCTCTCCTTCCAAAGTCTTCGGCTGTGAATGCTGAGAGATATATAGAAGTTGAGCCAAGCATTTCATTCTTTCTCCCTATAGTTTCGCATTGAAAAGAAGTAAGATCATTTCGCCTGTTGACGAGCGCCAAGCCAACCATTTTCGTGGTAAAAAAAGTTAAAATTTTAAACTCAAAATAATAAAAAAAAATACTTGGCTATTGATTTTGGTACGAGGACTCTAAAAAGTCAATGGCCAAGTAATTTTTTATGATTTTGAGTTTAAAATTTTAACTTTTTTTACCACGAAAATGGTTGGCTTGGCGCTCGTCAACAGGCGAAATGATCTTACTTCTTTTCAATGCGAAACTAGGGAGAAAGAATGAAATGCTTGGCTCAACTTCTATATCTCACAGCATTCACAGCCGAAGACTTTGGAAGGAAAGCTTGGCTGCCGCTTTTTTGTTTTACAAATTTTTGTATTTTGGGGGGATATCATACCTAGCAGGATGGAAACTTAGAGGCAAGAGGGGAGAGCTAGGAAGATGTGGAAGATATACGATTGTGGGAGGATAGAAAGAAGTTGACAAATTTTGTTGCAAAACCCAAGCTGACTCTGCCAGAAGTTGGAAACGGTGATGGATAATGTTGATGATGATGATGATGATGATGATGATGATGATGATGATGATGATGACGAAGAAAATGAAAAATGGACTTGATGTTCACCAGTTACAAGGCTGACCGTGTTTCTGCAGCATGGCATCTCTGCTATCATTATACAACTCATCGTTGAAATCAATGACCAGCTTGATGTTAGCCTTGAGTGTGATTCCAGGCCTGAGGTCGTCTGTGTAGAGTGTTGAGCGCTGCCACTTGTTGGACCTGGCGCTGATGACGCGCATGGGGGCGTGGACAGACGACAGGTAGGACACGCCCAGAGCCCCGGCGGACACTTCCTGAAGCTTCGGGAACAAACCTTGGCCAGGCGATACCTTCCTGCTCAGATCCTCCACACTTAGCTGCACAGAAAAAGTTAAGAGGGTTATTCGAGACTATACCTCTGCATTCTGTGTCAAAGCCTAGTTTGCTCAGATTGATTGATTGGATATTGCTTAACGTCTCATATTATGCAACTTGGCTAATCGAGACGAAGGGAGGGACGTAAGGGATGACGCGGGGGGACAAGTTGCCGCCGATGATTGAATAAGCAACTAATCCTCTTACTAATCGATCAGTTGATGATCTATCGATTATTGGTATTACATAATTAGTCGATTTATTTATCGTTTAGTCTACCTAGGAGGGGTGGGGGGAGAGGGGAATAAGGGAAGGGGTTATCAGTTTTTCTACTATTACTAGGTGGTGGTGGTGGTGGCAAGTTGAAGAAAATGTGATATTCTTTGCTCTCTGAGGAGCAAGAGATAAATAGGCTACTTCATTTTTGCATGTTTACCAACTTTGTAAAATGATTTCATTCACTGATTCTGTTTTATTCCAGAACATTCTAAGGTGAATTTAGATTTATACAGTAGGCAGGCCCCTTACTTTAAAAAAAATTATTTTGTTGAATCTTTTATGTTGGTTTGGTAGTACCATGCTTCATTGAATATCCGCCAAAAACAATATGAACGCTATTATGATTCCAAATAATAAATGTACGTGTTTTTTTTTAGGGCAAACCCAATGGTGGGCCTATAGGACCATTCCTAGTGCAATGCAAGTTAACATAGTAAAATTATAATTCCCGTACCAACCTTTTCCTCAACAAACACAACAACGGCCGTATCCTTGTCTCGAAGCATTTTACTGAGAACTTTCCCAAACTTCCCCGTGGTTACTCTCGTCAGGGCGGGCACCATCGACCCACTGGCGGCCGTCCTGCAAGGAACAATCATCACAATGACCCCTTTAGTTTTGTCTCATTTTAACCTGAGCCCGGCGTTTTGCGGGTTCAAAGAAACTAGGATGTCGCCTACTCTATTATGAAAGGTTGTAAACCCGTCCAGTTTGACGGGAAGGATGGGCCTCCCAGTAATAACAAAGTATAATCACGTCCGATGCAAGTTGATTGCAACCTCCCGAGTATCGAAAAGCAGAACTTGCTGCGCCTACATTACCAATAATGCCGCGCAAGGTCAACTTTTCAATTACACCCGCTCCATTAATATCATCCACATACAGGATATAGGGTCAAGGTCGCACTGGATGTGACTGTACTTAACTGCTCTGCGGAGTCCACTTCGGCTGTCAAACTGTGATACGTTTACAACGTGACATAATGTAACAGAGATGGTCTGCTCTCTTTGAAACAGAAATACGCCGGGCTCAGGTTAAAATGAGATTGCTTTAGAATAAGACAGTGTCAACTCAAGCATAAATCACGATACTCCTATACGGGAGGTCCTAGTTACGAATCCCGCCACCGGCAATCCTGACTGAATGTTTTTGCCGAGGGTTTCCTAGAGGTCGATGCACAATTGCCCGGTAACGAGAATAACAACGAGAACGACAACGAGAACGGACACGATGCGATGCACGATAAAGCTTCCCGTTCCCGTATCCCGGGAACGAGAACAGGAACTTCGACAAGTTTTAACTTCCCGTAACGTTCCCGTTCCGTAGGCTGCATTACCGGAACCAATCAGAATCAAGGTGTATCAGCTGATTGATGGTTTATACGCGAGTAATAACAAAATAAATAAAAATATAAAAATAAGCAGAATAACAAAACCACAAAATATAGCCTAATATCACACTTATTATTTGATTTGTTCCCGTCGGCTTGCTTCACGGGCTGTTGTGCATCGAAGCCCTTTTAATTACCGGGCAATTGTGCATCGAACTAGTCGTTTATGCGCATGCAAGGGATTGACTTAAGTAAACAGTCATCGGGCATCCCTCACAATTTGTCCTAACTCCAAAGGCCTAGCCCTACCTATAGTTACACACCTGAATAGGGGCATGTTTGCACCTTTATCAGGTTTCCCACAAAAAATCATCATTTAACCATTGCTACAGCACGTTTTTGGGAATCATGCTTGTATTTTCAAAACTTTGCCTCCAACCCCATGACCATAGAATACTAGTACACTACTAATTATATACTAGTACAGTATATAAAACACTTGCGCATCCAACTCACCTGGTTGTTCCCCAGATGAAAACCGGGACATATTCCTTCGCGAATATCTGCTGAGCACATAATGTGAGAAGAAATAACGTGAATATTCTCATCTCGAGGCTAGCAAAGATGGGACCTTGGTTGGCTTGGAATTGATATTTGACAGATGGTAGACAGAAGAAAGCGCCAAAGAGGTTGAAATGATAAGAGAAGTTCGCAAAAACATAACAAGGCGGTGCTGAAAAATGCATGTCGACTAGACTCTTTGGCGCTGCGCCATAGCCTCTAGGTCATGCCTAGGTGATGAGGGGAGGAAAATCCCATGGTGGTCAGAACCAGCCAAGGAAAGGGAGGTTTTTCAGGTCAGGACTAGATCATTTCCAAGGTTACCAATCTCTCATCTCCACTCGCCCGCCGCTCCAGTGTTTGAGGTGCCTGAAATTCCTCTAAGAGTTTCCTGGAATTAAATTAGGATTTTCTTTTAAATTGGGCAATTATTGACTTGTTAACTTTTTTAATTTTAAGCAATAAAACCATTTTTTAAGCCTTTTACGTTTTCCCCTTTGTAGCCACATATCAATCTAGCACATCTATTGAAAAATAAATGTTTACACATTTATATTAAACTTCAAGGCCAGAAATTACCAAGTAACTCGTACATGGCCAGTTATCGCCTTATAAGTGGCATAACGGCTCGAACTTGGGTGTTTCTTGCATTGGTATGATGCACCTATGCCTGAAGAATAGAATGCCAGTGGCGGTTCTTACTCACGCATTTTTCTTATAACTTGAATACTGCTTATTGACGTGGTCTATTAAATTAACAAATCCATCTCTGCGGTGTAATGCAAGAGCGGAATAATCAATTATGTATTCGGGAGTGTTTCCCGATCAATTAAATACATAAATAAATAAATAAATAAATAAATAAATAAATAAAACAATAATACGTTCCTCGATTTATTTGGTTAATCAGGAAACAATCCCATAGGTGAAATCACGTGTACTCTATTATCTGTGGTGAAATTGTTAAGAGGGGACGCTAAGCTTGGTCCAACTCAAATTAAGTTGACCAAAATTGAGTATATAACGGTGATTTTATTTTTTTAAATTCAAAATCATGGATTGATTTAGGAATACGCGTACTGGATATATAATATATAAAAAAAAGAAAGCTGAGCGCCTAAACTCGTCTCCACGTCAATTCATAATATATAAAAAAAAGAAAGCTGAGCGCCTAAACTCGTCTCCACGTCAATTCAGAAATTACAAAATCCATGTTGTTCATTTAGGTTCCAACGAAAGAATGCAGATGACTCGAAATTGTTTTCCTAACAATAACAACTTTGTCAACTCTATTCACGCTAGCTCAGCGTGGATCTTGCACACGGAGGAACTCTGTGATCTAGCACTGATAATTTTTGCTTGCGTTGGTAAAAGATATTTCTCTTCCATACACAATTTATTCACCAATATAGTTGTTGCTCCGAAGCAAGAAAGCAGATGCGCGCGGTTTCGGCGGGTTAATGAGCGATCAGTATTTTAAATTGGGGACCGCTGATTGGTTGTAATTCACCCTCCCTCCGGTGACATCAGCATGTGCATTCTTTCGTTGGAGCTAGTTGGCGTCGTTGTGTGTGACGCAGGTGGTGCCTTGTGACCAGCAGCTGCAAGCAACACCAGGCTGGGCCTCGTGTTGCCAGCGTGATCGGCCGCCTCAACATGAACCAGCTGATAACGACTCGAGTCGTGTTCCACCGAGGCTTGCGCAAACTCACGTATTGGGCTACACACGACCGAACTCGAGCCATTACATGGTGAAAATGTCGCGAAGATTTCATATGATTGTCGTTTTGATTATGGTCGGAATTATGTGCGATTCGCTTATTGATGGTGAGTGCAATAAATCCACAAATATGATATTTATTTATTTAATTAAAGTCTATCACATTCAGTTATAAAAATTGATTTTCAGATAAATAACTTTTTTTACAGTTGAGTTCACAAATGGATATTTAATTGTGTTTTAGTCATATTTTCTAATTATGATTGCTAATTAATGAAAATGTTAATATAAATTTGTTTTCAATAAAAAAACGTTCAGAATAATCATGTAAATAATGATAATACATTCTTATTGTCATTGTTGAAATTGAGTTCTGTTGTATAACGTTAAGCACCCCACTTTATTCTGCAAGGGTCTTTCACAATACATAACTTGATTTATATAACAACTTACTTTAACTTCAACTATCAATAATCTTACATAATACTTCAAATCAATAGTATTTAAATGCATACCTTCAAATTCTAAAATGAATCAAATAATTATTATCGTACAGCAAAAAGTATATATTACTCCCATTAACGCAGAACATGTTAATGAAAACCATCAATTCCACCTTTAGCCTGGGTAAAAAGCTGCATTGTTTTGTTCGGAATTGATAGAATTTTTCATTGGAAGGACTTTTGTAATGGTTCAAAAATCAAATTGTGTATTTAAACTAGGAAAACGCTAAAGTCCCGTCGCGTTGTTGAGCGAGCACCGGTACGAGCAACACGACCCGAGTACGACATTCCCATAATGTTACATACCAATAAGTCTTTAAGGTCTTTACTTGACCGATTTAGCTGAAAATTTGTAAAATAGGAGAAAATGGATAAAATCCACCGCCATCTAGAGGACCTTGACATCATTTCTTTGGGAAAATTATTTTAATTTCACTCTTTGATAACAAATAATACACTGCTTCCTCGATAGTATTATGATTACTTCTAGGTGGCAGTGCATAGTGGCCAGAATTCTCGTGCGACTTTTCGTTGCCATGGTAACGTTACTTTTGGTAAAATGTAATTTCTATCTACACTACTTAAGGTCTTGACCGATTTAGCTGAAAATTTGTAAAATAGGAGAGAATGTTGTACTTATTGACTCTGCAAAATTTCATAACGATCGGAACATTTTTTTTTTTTATTTATAACCAACGATCGGATTTTGTTCAAAAACTATACAGCAACCCGCATAGGTGGTATGTACATATGTGCAAAATTTCAGGTCGATCAGAGAAACGGTGCGACCTGTACCGAAGCAGTAACAGAAAGAAGAAGAAGAAGAAGAAAAAAAAACAGACATTCGAGCCATAAGAGTCATTCATTAGTGGAGACGTTCGCTACGCTCGCTCAAAAAAAAAAAAAATTCTGAGATATCCCGGATATTTTTGTTTTGTTTTGTAGTAGGGCCCGCCTAGATTGGATTTGAACATGTAAAACAAAAATTAACTCAATTTTTTTTAAGTTAAATCAAATTTGGGAATTTTTTAAACTTTAAAGTCAATTTGGAATCCTAAATCAGCTTTTTATTCCTAAAAGATCAAGGAATAAAATGTAAACAAATTCTAAAATTCTTTTAAAAAAATCACGAATTACAAATTTATAATGTGGAAAGCAAATTTTGGTTCCCAGACTCTTGCCATATAAAGTGTTACGTAGTTTTCTCCCTGTTCCCAGGCGGCAAGCCACCTTACATCACAGACCTGAAGGCGGAACTAGCCACGTGCAAGAAGAACCCGTCGCACACGTGGCAACATGATGGCTGCAACAAGTGCGCGTGCGACATGGGGAAGCCGAACTGCGAGGAGAAGGACTGTGCGTGGCCTTGACAACTAACACAGTCGGGCGGGAGGAGGCTTGCCAGACGTTCATGCGCGTGCGACGAGGGAAGCCGAACTGCGAGGGAAGGACTGTGCGTGGCCTTGACAACTAACACAGTCGGGCGGGAGGAGGCTTGCCAGACGTTCATGCGCGTGCGACGAGGGGAAGCCGAACTGCGAGGAGAAGGACTGTGCGTGGCCTTGACAACTAACACAGTCGGGCGGGAGGAGGCTTGCCAGACGTTCATGCGCGTGCGACGAAGGGAAGCCGAACTGCGAGGAGAAGGACTGTGCGTGGCCTTGACAACTAACACAGTCGGGCGGGAGGAGGCTTGCCAGACGTTCATGCGCGTGCGACGAGGAGAAGCCGAACTGCGAGGAGAAGGACTGTGCGTGGCCTTGACAACTAACACAGTCGGGCGGGAGGAGGCTTGCCAGACGTTCAGAGCAATGCGGAACCGAGAAGAGTTTTGTGTTGTGTCCCGCGTCCCGAACCCGATTTTATTTTCAATACAACTAAACATTCAAACTAATAATATTACAAAACAAATTTACAATTTGTTGTAACAGCACACATTTATTTTTCTAATAATTAAGGCATCAAGACTATTATTGTGCATTCAGTAATCATTGTCCATCAGCAGGTATACGAATAACAACGCGATTTCGGGATGCTTTTGTGAATGTATAAAATACACACACATAACAAAAACTTGTAACATCACAGCCAAACCTTATACATTTAAAAGAAATGAGATCTAAAAAAGGGCCAAGCTCATCTACCCTTCCACATTTGCGTAAGAGCATCCTTGAAAAGCTTGGCAAAATAGAATTTGCAATTATTAATTTAAACGTAATACTTAATCCAAGTTCTTTTTTTGTAATTAATTTAAACGTAATATCATAAAAAACTATTTTGCCAAGTTTTTCAAGGATGCTGTTACGGGACACTGTACGTTTATGAATTAAGAATGCGCAAATGTGGAAGGGTAGATGAGCTTGGCCCTTTCTTAGATCTCATTTCTTTTGAGTGTGTAAGGTTTGGCTGTATTTTTACAAGTTTTTGTTATGTGTGTGATCTCATTACTTTTTCAAGTTCCATTGCAAAATTATTTGTTAAAATTTAATAATTTTATCAAAGTTGATTTTATTTCTATGGTATTACCAATTAACAATAGGATGTAAAATAACTAGTGGCCCGAAGACTTGCTTTTTGTAAACAATGTAGTCGATCATTGTCAAGTAACTATAGTTATTTGTTGATTTTATTCTTGTATAAGGCTTATATTGAAACTTTTATTTGAAAGCCTTCCAGCAAACTTTTTCTTTCAAAAGACCCTATATTCTAGGGCGACGGTCGTCGCCCGCAGTCAAGCGCATGCGACTGCTTAGGCGACGACGAACTCGCAGCCCTATATACAGCTACCCGAGTTGGGGGGTTTTCAGCTATCTGCACACGCCGCCCCGAAAGAGTTGCAATCTTGAAACTCGGTTTATGAGCTGATGTGGTCCATGAACTACCAAAAAAAATCAAACCGATCCGATAACCCGTCCTGTGTTAGAAAAGTGCCTGAACATCGTTGAAAACCTTCCGGCTGGCTGGCTAGCGGTCTAATTCTCCGCGGAGATTAATATAGCCTAGAGAGAAAACGGTGCGTCTTAGAACTTTGAAACTTGGACCACACTTAGATGTAGCTCAGACGCAGTGCCTTTTGCTTTCAAAACCAAAATCGGGTAACAGGGACCTGAGAAAATCAAAATTTGGATGATAATCAAAACACGTAATTACTAAGGCGTGGTAATTTGTACAAACTTGAAATTAAACATGCTCTTAACCATTATAAATATCTAGCGTCCAAAACACAAGGGACTAAATTTAGGGAGACCGTGGGCCCAAAAATGTCAAAAAAAAACAACTCTGAACTTAAAAATATTAATCATTCAAAGAAAACGCTACAACTGAGAAGTTTCAAACGTGGAAAACATTTTGATATCTCTCATTCTTAATCACTTTTGAATATGGAAAGTAAAATTGGGTAACGGGTACCAGAGAAAATCAAAATTATCAAAAGCTAGGTAATTCCGTACTCTTATGAATAAGACGCTATACAGAGAAAACTGTACATCTTAGAACTTTGAAACTTGGACCACACTTAGATGTCCCTCATGCGCAATCACTTTAGCTTTCAAAACCAAAACCGGGCAATAGGGATCGGGAAAATCAAAATGAAAATCAAAACACTTGATTACTCAGGCGTAGTAATTTGTAAAAACTTGAAATTAAACATGCTCATAACCATTATAAATATCTAGCGCCCAAAACACAAGGGGGAAATTTGGGGGGACCGTGGGCCAAAAAGTATAAAAACAACTCTCAACTTAACAAATTTAATCATTCAAAGTCCATCATTCACGCCTTGATAGGAAACAAACAGCAAAAAGATGTAATATCCTCCACAAATACAAAAATTCGTAAAAAAAAAAACGGCAGCCAAGCTCTCCTTCGAAAGTCTTCGGCTGTGAATGCTGTGAGATATCGAAGTTGAGTCAAGCTTTTCATTTGTTTCTCCCTAATTTCGCATTGAAAAGAAGATCATTTCGCCTGTTGACGAGCGCCAAGCCAACCATTTTCGTGGTAAAAAGTAAAATTTTTAAACTCAAATTCATAACAAAATTGCTTGGCCATTTGACTCTTTAGAGTTCTCGAAATGAACCCAATTCAAAAGCTAAGCAATTTTTTTTTATGATTTTGAGGTTAAAATTTTTACTCTTTACCACGAAAATGGTTCGCTTGGCGCTCGTCAACAGGCGAAATGATCTTACCTTCTTTTCAATGCGAAATTAGGGAGAAATAATGAAATCTTGGCTCAACTTCTATATCTCACAGCATTCACAGCCGAAGACTTTCAAAGGAGAGCAATTGGCTGCCGTTTTTTTTTACCATTTTTTTCTTTTGGGGGGGGGGGGGGGGGGGGGGGGATCGCTATTTCCTTAATGTCCGTGTAAAATATGAACGTTGTAGCCCCACCCGTTTGGTCAGAATCGCGGGCCGATTGAAACTGACGAATTAGACCGTAGCAGTAGCTTACATCCTTTTTGGATGAGCGAAGCGAAGATTCCATTTCACTACACTGGAGAAAAAAATCTGGAATGTTTTTTTTTTCTTTTTGTCTGTCTGTTAGCACGATTCCGGCTAAACCGATACTCCAATTGAGATGACATTTTTTGGAGACCTTCGAAATCTCTGAACTTAGAACTGCCACGTTTTTGAGCGCAATCGAAAAATTATTTCTCATAAAAATCGCAAATTTAAAATTTTTTTCGATTAAAAAAAAAATCTTCAACTTATAACACCTACATGCTTTATCCGATTTTAATGATTTTTTCACAGAACCTTAATTTTATGAATTTAGGTATTCGTGTAAAATTTGAGCGCAATCGAATAATTATTTCTTATGAAAATTTCAATATTAAGATTTTTTCCTTTTTTAAAATTATTACAATTAATTAAAAAAATATAAATAAAAATTATTTTTTTATTTTATTAATTTAATTTTAAAAAAATCTTCCAACTTAGCAATGATTTTTTCACAGAACAACAGAAAATCCGCATAACACATGGCACCTCAATGTACCAATTACGCTCATCCAACAACGCGGCGGGACTTAAGCGTTTTCCTAGTAGTGATTTTGAGCATGTTTCAAGCCATTTTTTCACCAAGAAGGAATGCTCGTACCCCAACCAAATTTGGCATGTGTCGTCAGGTACTTAAATCCCCTTGATTTTGATAGTTTTAAGTGCACATCACGTTTCATGACGGCTGGGTGACACCTCGAAATCACCCTAAATCTGCTTGCTGTATAAGGTGCTTGAGTGTGTAGCGCACCGCGGCTTGGCTGCGGCGCCCTAACGGGCACCTAGACTATAGTTATTAATAATCATGTCAGAAAAATCGAATACAGCACTACTTGAGAGCGATCGATGTCAGACTACCAAACGTATATCAATTTTATACCTTATCATTTAGTTTGTTAGCCCATTGAGACCTTATTTAAATAGTTACTTTCCAACTAATTCGAGGATATCAAAAAGTTGTATCTTTATATAATTTTGAATTTCAAATCCATAAATAAATTATAATTGCTTGAAAACGTTTTAAAGTGGCATTGAATAAGCAATAAAATACAATGTTTTTATTTTCCTCTTTTAAGAATAACAGTTTTTGTAACTAATGTTAATACAAGATATTGATCAAAAGAATAATTTAGGTAAAGAATTTTCACCAGTAATTGCACATGACTGATTTTGGGTAAATACAAAACGTTGCAATTATTTTTACAACAAATATTAAGCTATGTTTTTATCGTAACCTAAAAGCACAGATAACATTACACTTAATTTGTTATCTGCGCTGAAAGTCCTTTACAAAAAATCCGTCCCAGCATTTTTAAAAGTATTGGTTAGGGTTTGGAAGAGACACCTCTTTCAAAGAAATGTTTAATTATTTTCACCACCAATTCACAACGTACCGACACAACAAAAACGAAAATTTCCCTCTATCACCAAAAACTCCTGCTTCAACTGCATTAGCATTATACTTAATTCATGACTACTTTTTCGGGTAGACCAAGTAAGTGTAGGCAAGTTATTAATAAATTACCTTGAAACACCATGACGTTTCGTGGCCGCTGTGGACCACATTGTCAAGGTGACTGAAGATGTTATTGTTTGTCGTCTTCTTCCTCGTCGCATCTCGCCCCCTCCTCACGAAGACGACACACAATAACATCTTCAGTCACCTTGACAATGTGGTCCACAGCGGCCACGAAACGTTGATGTTTCAAGGTAATTTATTTATAACTTGCCTACATTTACTCGGTCTACCCGAAAAAGGAGTCATTTAAAAAAAAATTGTTTTAACACATTGATGTGTTATAGGTTGCTAAAAGAGGGCATAGCCCCATTCACATTTTAGTGTCTAGCAACCTACTCAATACTAATACTAATACATTGCAATTAAATTAATTAAAAATACATGATACAATAATAGAAAACAATGTGTGTGTACTGTGTAGACATGTAAAAAGTGAGGGTAATGAAATTATGATAGAATAGAATTATCATGATATACTAGAAAATAAATTTTTTAGTGCAGATTTGAAATGGCTCCGAGTGTGTAGTTCACGGATGTCCACTGGCAAATCATTCCATAATCTGCAACTCCGATAGTAATATCCTTGTTGGTAGGACGAAGTTCTTGCCTGGGGAGGTTTCATGGTGACACCACGTCCGTACTCTCTTCCACGATTGCAGATTTGAATCCTGTGAAATGGGTTGAGGTCAGTTCTACCATGAAGCATTCCCCAAAGAAATTGAAGATCTGTCGCTTTTCTATACTCTTCTAAAGTTGGGATTTTCAAAGTTTTTCTTCTTGCTGTGGCACTTGAATTTTGGTGACTTGACATTTTTGCAATTAATCTAGTAGCTCTACTCTGCACACGCTCTAATTTGATTTTGTTGGTTTCTGAAGTTGGATTCCAAGCAGGACAAGCATACGTTAGTTGTGGTCTTACAAGTGCAAGATACACTGTTCTCTTTACATTGACTTGGGCATTTGCCAGGTTTCGAGCAATAAAATATAACTGTCGAACGGCCTTTGCACGAATGAAATCTGTGTGTTTGTTCCACTTCAGATCTTTTGATATAATGATGCCGAGTAATTTGTACCTGATCCTTTGATTCAATTATTGAACCGTTAATGATATAATTAAATCTAAATGGTGTTCTTGATCTAGTGAAGCAAATTTTTACACTCTTTTGTGGATTTAGTTTCATTTCGTTCTCACGACACCAAGTATTTACGTTGTTCAAATCGGATTGCAAAATATCAATATCATTTTTAGAGAAAATCTTTCTGTACAATGTGCAATCATCCGCATACTGACTCATATCTGAGGTGATACATTCGGGTAAATCCATCATAAATAAATTGAATAAAATAGGGCCAAGAACAGATCCTTGAGGCACTCATGATGTTACATCTACTATGAAGGACGATTCACCTCCTTGAAATACTACTCTTTGAGACCGACGTATTAGGAAGTCTTTTAGCCACTTATGTACGGGTCCAGTAATACCGTACTTTGAAAGTTTGTTGAGGAGAATTGAGTGTGAGATTTGATCAAACGCCTTTGACCAATCTAATAGTATTGCATCTACCTGTTTGCATTTGGAATCCTCTAGAGCATACTGCCAGTCGTCTAAAACGTTTGTCAGTAATGTAGCACAAGATCTTCCCGGAATGAAACCATGTTGATTTTTATTAAGAATATTTGATGTCTTGATATACTGAATTATTTCCTTTGATATTATGCGCTCCATGGTTTTACATACAATGTCAATGAAATTGGACGGTAATTCATAATTACTTCTTTCTTCCCCGATTTAAATATTGGAATAACATTCGCTACACGCCAGTCGCTTGGCAGTGATCCATGGCAGTCATGAATGTGTTTAACCGAGAAAGCTTCAAACAAACCATTATATTAAATGATTTGACGTAATTAGGGAAAAAGAGAGCTTCAAGTTATTTCAGTTAAAATCACAATGCGGTAGTGTTGTATCATACATTATCCCATTCTTGCCCAAACCTAGAAAAAAATTTAAAAATGGTTGTTTTTTTTTACTTATTCATCAAACAAACATGCCCAAAGAGAAATTTTGTTTGAAACTTTTTCTTTTTTGTTGAGTATTTTAGATTTTTTTGGAAAATTTTGGATTTTGAATTTGTCCCGCAATTTCCAACTTTTTTTTAATTTTTTAAAGATTTTTGCTAAAGAACAAGCATCTTTATTAATAAAAAAATTAAAAATCGGATAAAAAATGGCAAATTTATAATTTTTTTTTTAGATTTTTATATATTATTTTCAAAAGTCCACTATTTTCATTTTTTTACGCAACAAGAGTTTAAAAATTATGTACAAGGCGTAAATATTATCCTATGTGAACGTGCAATAGCTCTACGTGCTCAGGAGAAGTGGGACTCAAACGTCCCGTCAGGTTTATAGAGCTATGATCCTATCCATGTTAATGCTATACCACTAGGAAAACGCTAAAGACCCGCCGCGTTGATGGATGACCTTTTTTTTTAGTTTTTAGTTTGCGTGGGATATCTTTACTTTTGCAAGTGTTTTGCTTTGCTGCCTATGCATTGTAGGTGATTGTTGTCAAGTTTCTATTGTTACTTGTCAAATGTTATTATTTACCGTAAAAAAACTGAAATTAAAAGCTTTATTTCTATGGATTCTGGCTAACTTTTTCAACTTTTTATTTCAAAAGGTACTACATCACCATAACCTCAATGTCCATGTATAATATGAACGTTGTAGCCCCACCCGTTTGGTCATAATCGGCCCAAATGGCACGAAAATATCGCACTAAACCGTAAAAAACTTATATTAAAAGCTATATTTCTATAGATTCTGGCTAATTTTTTCAACTTTTTCTTTCACAAGGTACTACATCACCATAACCTTAATGTCCATGTATAATATGAACGTTGTAGCCCCACCCGTTTGGTCAGAATCGGCCCAAATGACACGAAAATACCGCACTAAAAATCGAAAAAATCGTAAAAGTACGATATTCATGAGAAATATTTCTTCGATTGTACCCAAAAACAATACACCTCTAAGTTTAGAGATTTCGAAGATCCCCTCCAATTTTCATCCAGATCGCTTATGCCGTTTGCCCGGAATCCTGCTAACAAACAGACAAAAATAATAAAAAAAAAAACATTGGAGCTAAATTTTTTGGGGGGTCAGTGAAATTGAAGTCTTCGCTTCGCTCATCCAACAATAAAACTGAGGGACTTGTAAGTCCCGTCAGACGAGAAAGGGTTATATAGTTTGTCAGTTGTAGCCGTAGTGGTGAACGGTGAAATGGATGTGGGGGGGGAGGGATTTTTTATCCGACGCGCCAGCGAACCATACCCAAGATAAAAAGTGTTTCACTGACCCCAACAATAAAACAAAACACATACACACATCAAGTTAAATGTTTTAATTGACTAGTCATTATTTACAGCAACTTCCTCAACACAACATAACACATGTCTAACAGTCTACATTGTCAAATCACTCTTAACTAACGATATAAATGTGACGACAAGGCTCTTTTCACCAAGACTATAGGATATTGGCACTATAACGAACAATATAAGTATCCTCTTTAACTTAATTTAATTGTTAAGCCATCAAGGCTTATTTATTCGATTCCCAATAAATCCATAAAATGCATCAATATATTTACAGGTAACAGAATCTTGCACATACTTCAATTTTCTCAAGAAGTGGTAATATAATATACCGTACAGGCTACAAGAGGAATAATTGAAATCAAAATGGAGATGCTCCACCCTGAGATTGTGCCTGAATTATATTCCAAGTCTGGGTACAGGTCCAACTCAATGTTAACGAGCTATAACTACCCTACACTCCCTACAGTACATGTCAAGTAAAGACAATACTACTTATAGTAGGCTTTTGTGTGCAGTTGAGGTTCCTTTGCAAAACATTTGCATGATAAAAACTATTTGTGCATTCAAAAACAATTAATAACGTGGTGAGAACAAATCTTAAATGTCTACCAACATTTTCAATATGTATTGATTTGTTGTTTAGATAATTGTTGGTGTCCGCCATTTTGAACCGGGCCTAAAACGAGATGTACCCTAGGCATACACTTTCGATTGTGTCCAGTAGCCGATTTGGACCAAGATCTAGAATTTTCAGACTGTACGTCCTAGGTCATTGACCGAGGATTGGTACTATCTACGTTGATGGACGTGGACTTTGATTTGGACCTAGACCTGGACCTGGAATCTAATGGCGTATTCCATTGGCATGCACTCAGTGCGCACTCGACGAGTGCAAATACGACATAGCACTCGCCCGGTGCGAAGCAGTGCGCCTGTCAGTGCAGTTCCCAATGGAACACGAAAAATGTGCAAATCGTGCAAACATGGCGTCCTTTCCAGACGCTGATCAGCTGATGGGAGTAAATAAAAGTGACAATAAAATACCTTATCAAAGCATTAGAATAGTAACTGGATCAAAGGGCCCGACAACAAGAACTTTATTCGAAACTAAAACGATAAAAAAACAAATAATTAGACCTAGGCCTTACTTCGGCATATCATGATTCTTGGCTACACGGAGTATAAGCCTAGGCCCTAGCTCTAGGGCCTAGCCTTTGGGTTTATAATGATGCATTATAAACCCAAAGCCCTAGCTCTAGGCCTAGTCCTATCAATAACATACATACATAGGGGCCTACCCCTACTCATTGTCAGAATAGCTGCTAATTAACGACATCGTAAATTATGAAACCCTAAAATATTGTATTGTTCACTTCGTTTGAGTTTAGCATATTATGATAACAAATCTTCTTCATTGCTGCTGTCTGACGTTTCCATATCTCCAACAACAAATACAAATGTCCCGCGTCAAATATTGCACTCGATTTGTCGCACTGACCCTTGAAGCCAGTGCGCCTCAGTGCGGGTTTTTATGCACTCGCCGAGTGCAGTGCGTCCAATGGAACACGCGAAAGTTGACGTAATGCGAACTCAAATTCCCAATGGAACATGACAATCGCACTCAGTGCGCACTAGTGCGGCCAATGGAATACGCCATTATTCAGACACATCATAAGTCATTGACAACGGGGGAAAGTTTCCTTAAATTTCCTTCCCACTCTTCTCCACTTTCAACAGCGACACATAAACAATATATTATGATACAGATAATACGTATGACTGAAATTATCTATGTGCGAATGAACTGACTTGAGTAAACAATTCAATGAAATACATGGCACACAGTATCTGATTAGAGACGGCATCTTTTCTGAATGCCATTTAATATAAATACAATATTAGCTTCACCTTAAATTTACGAGACATTTAATGGGACTAGAGCGCAAGAAGCGTTTCATTTGGTTTCCCTACTTTACATAACAATATGATGAATAAATTTATGTTGTAGCATAGATCAATCAAATGTTTAAGGGACATGACATGACAGTATGACATACATTTCGGCCACGAAAATCTCTAAAACAAAAAAAATTATATATTAAGACATAAATTTAAAAAATACCTCCACCGGGGTTTGAACTCGGGACCTAGACTGTCAATGTCATACTCTTCCCAACTGGTCCCGGGTTCAATCCCCGGTGGAAGAACTTTTATTAATTTCTGTCTATGGTACCAAAATAACAGCGTCAAAGTCGCTTACTATAAAACAAAGGTTAAACAAAATATATACATATATACGTTATATTTGTTCCATAACTGTAACAATCGAGTGTAGTAACAAGATAACCTCAGTAAATATAAAAGTTTCGTAAAAATTGCAAATTTATACTTTTTTGCTCCTTTAATTACCTTTCCAACGGTACCTTTGAAATGAATCTGTCAATTATCTTAGAAAATATGTAAGCTTCAAAGTTTTTTTTCGGCGGCCATCTTGTTTTTTTTTGCGACGGGTACCTCATCAAAATTGTTAAAGTACGTTTCATAACGAATCGATTGATACCAGATACATAATCCTTTCATCAAATATTGTGCCTCGACAAAATGTGTTTAAAACATCAAGATCAAAATACTCGATGCATATATTATTCATTTACACATGCCGTCGCTTCAAATACATTATCTCGGGATATATTTGTCGGAACATATAAAGTAAGGACTCATTGAATACATAAAGAGATATGCTACGGATAAACAAGCCAAACATATTCAAAAACCGTTTTTGTCATGTAAATATATGCGCCATAAGTTCCATACCGATGACGAGTGTGGTAAATAATTTAAGTTTTTGTAACATAACCTCAGTAAATATTAATGTTTCAACAAAATGATAATATATAGTTTATTTCTCTTTTAATTACCTTTTCAACGGTATACGTAAATTAAAAATCGGATATATACTTTTAATGATATGCGAGTCAAAAGGTTCATTGGCGCGGCCATCTTGTTTTTTGCCATGGGAAGGCCTCAGTAAAAAAAATCGAAATTTTTCCCATCAAAATTGTTAAATCACGGTTCAAAACGAATCGATTGATACCCCATACATAGTTGTTTCACCTATTGTGCTCTGAAAAAATCGTTAAAAATACAAAAATCTCAAAACAAACATAACCTTAAAAAAATTAAACTTTCTGGAAAATTGTTGGTATATCATTTGTAGCTCTTTTTATTACCTTTTCAATGGTACCTTTAGAATTGAAATCGGCGAAATACTTTTAAAGATTTTTAGTTAAAATGTTCAATGACGGCGGCCATCTTGTTTTTGCCCAGGGAAGGTCTCAGTAAAAAAATCGAAATTTACCCATTCAAAATTGTTTAAGTTCGGTTCATAACGAATCGATTTATACCAAATATCTAATTGTTTCACCAATTGTGCCTCGACAAAATGTATTTGAAACATAAAGATCACACAGTAGTAGCATATATTCATCTACACATGCCATTGCTTCAATTACATAAACTCAGGCTATAATTGTCAGAAAATTAAATGCATGGATTCATTATAAACACATAGAAATAATCCACCAAAAATGCAACTTGAGAAAATGTAAAACCTTTTTACCTAGTAAATATCGTTCCATAACGAGAAAGTGTAAAGCAAACAGTAAGAGTTTTTGTAACATAACCTCAAACATATGGGATTTTTGTGTGAAAATTTGTTACATTAATTTCAATTTCTATCATTTACCTTTCGAATGGTACCTTTAAAATTGAAATTGGTCAAATATTTAAGAAGATACGCTAGTTTAAAATTCGAAAGCGGCGGCCATCTTGTTTTAGATATGGCCGGTCTCAGACAAAATATCAAGACTCTCACCATCGAAATTGTTTATCTATGGATCAATACGAATCGATTGATACCAGATACATAGCTCTTTCACCTTAGCTGCCACGGAAGCATGTTTCATACCCTATGCTTCCCCACTATGCCTAACAAGTCAAGTAAAATATTAAAACATTGTCGAAAAAAATACCCTTCAAATTCCTGTTTCTTGTTCCGTTCTTTTTTTAGATTTAATTTTAGAGGATTGAAAAAATCTACCACCTTCAACTTTGATTCACAATAAAACTTCATAGAACTTCGATTGATCTGTGTTACAACTTATCATTTTGTTTTCATAAATCATATTACGAGAACTCGGCGAAAAACTAAAGAATTAGCGCCATGCACCCGAGTCCTTTTGAATAACTCGTGAAAATATATATAACAATACCGTTAATTAATTCATCCGAAGACAGTCCCATAGGTGTAATTGATTACTATATGGAAATCAATCCAGAAATTAAAAAATCCATTTCAGCGGGGTATCAAACCCCGGTCTCCCGATTGCCGGTACATTGTAGATCTGAGTAGATTGGAACAGTAATGTTACAAATCTGCTGACCTTGAACTGACCAACTAAACATCAGAGCAAGCTCCATACCACATGGGGCCTACCACCAAGTACATATGAATATTGAAGGAGGTAGACAACAGAGCAAGCTCCATACCACATGGGGCCTACCACCAACCATCTCAGTAGCTTAGGGGTAAAGCACCCGATCATTAATTGGGAGACCAGGGTTCGATACCCAGCTGAGACGGATTTTTAACTATTGTTTCTGTTTCTGTTCGTGTAAGTCAAGAATATATGCTATTAGGGTTGGGATTCGATTTCAAATTTGAAATCGATGTCAAACCAATAATTTTCACATCACATCGAAACAAATTCCGACATCAAAGTTTTAGAAAAATGTTTTTTTTGCAATTTCAAAATAGGTTAATATAATGATGCAAAAAGTAAAATTATAAAATACATGGTTTCTTACATGGTTTCAAAAGCGATTGCTCCCCCCCCCCCCCCCAAAAAAAAAAAATACATATGATGTCTATAGAACCATCATAACAGTGTCATAGTCGCCTATGCAAATGGCAAATCGATGTCGAATAGACAGTCAATTTTTGCTTCAACTCAAATAATCAATGTCAAGTCCCAACCCAATATGCTAGACTTATTGATAACAATGAAGGAGAATACAATATTACACAATCTGACCACTTGGTTTCATACACTTCAAACGCAAACCTGAACATCAAACACCAGGAACTGGAAACTGATTTTTTTGTAGTACACACTTCAACAATAATAAAAATACTTTATTTTGTGCTCTCACATGGTGTTTTGAAATAAAGATGTTTAAATATGATATGAATATTTGACATTGTGCATATTTGTAAGGTTTGTTGACTACCTACATGAACTATTGAAATAAATTAAATTGGTAAAAAAGTACATCTTCCTAAATTGGCAGAGCCCTTAAATATTTTACAATTTAAAAAATTATTTGGATTGCATAATATTATAAAGATACAAAACTGAGGCAATGTTCTCTCATGTTATTTGTACTTTGTACATTTAACACAACAATACATAATTAAAACTTAAATCACATAGTAGAGACCATCCCAAATTGTAGATAAACAAGCATTTAAGTCGACATAATATTAAAGAGGCTGTAGGAAATGCGCGAGGCAAATTTCTGTTTGCTCGGCTTATTGACATCAGTTGTTTCAAATTTTGCACAGTTGTCAACGGCAGTGGACAAAAAGTCTTTAGAGTAACACTTAAAAAGTTATGAATTGTTAAATAATTTTCAAACATCAATTAATTAAAGGATTTTGTATAACAAAATGGATCAGGTTAAAATTTTTGTAAATTGATTCTGGCTGATTTACAAAAAAATATTGATGATCTATGACCATAAAGCCTGAATTAGACGGTTCAATGTTTTGTTCAAGATTCCTTGAAAGGACAAAATATGACCAATGTGAAGGAAGTATAATTGTATTGTAATATCTATTCACATTTTGATTGTGTTTTGTCCTTGAATTCAATGAATCTTAAACAAAACATTGAACCGTCTTAAAGGGACTTTGCATAAGTTTCCAATATTGTTAAAAGTATGTAGTATAATATATAGATTTTCGTCTAAAAATTATATAAGATTGGAGAAGGGTTGACAGGTTGGGAAAGCAAAGGAAACATAAATCCCAGCCTGAAGGACTGGTCGCCTCCAGCCCTTCAGGCTGGGATTTATTTTTTCTTTGCTTTCCCACCCTGTCAACCCTTCTCCAATCTAACTAGCCAAAAGGCATTTTTCACACTAGAACTAAAAATTGTATAAACTAAATTTAAGGTTTTTGAAGTTAATCGTTTAAAATCTATTGAGGGCCAAAGTTTGACCTTTTAAATTTCCCGCACATTTATTTTGAAACGGCTGCCCAAGTCACCGGCCCTCATGACAAACACGGCCGCCTAGATAAACGGCTAAATTCCCTCCTTTTACCAAAGTCTTTGGTTCATACAACAATGGCCAACAATAAACAACAGTAGATGTCCTTTTCGAAGTTTTATAATCAACATTGTGTTTTTACTTATTTATTATGAATTAAAATGCCGTTAAAAGTTTACATTGTGTTATTACTAAAAATTGTATTAAATAAAATATTAAGCATATTGGAACAAACTAGATGTCAAAATATGCTTCCACAGCCAAGATAATCTCCAAAAGCGAGTAACTTCATATGTCGTTACGTGATTGGTTGATTGATTAATATTATGAGGGCTGGAGACATATGACCCTTTTTTCCACCAAAATATATAGGAAACTTTAACCCTTATTTTATGAATGAAAATATTCTTAAAATCAAGAAAATAAGATATTTTTGTGTAAAGGAAAGTGGCCTTAACCCAGTAGAATCATAAAATAACATAATGCAAATTCCCTATTCAGGCTTCAGGCTGTCCAGGTTTACTTCCTTGACAACTATGCAAAGAACATAATATATGTCAGATGCTTCATGGCGGAAATAATAGCTACTTGCCAGATGTGGCATCCTATTCCTTCTTAAGAAAATTGAAAACAGTGCACGATTCTTGTAAAATACTACTACAACATACTACAAAGTAAGTTATATATGGAAAAACATCACTGCTTTTTCCTACCTGCAACCTTCATATTTACACAACAACTAATCAGGGAACCTATTCGTGAATAGGTATAATACTATGACTAATGGACAGAAACACAAAACATCAATACTTCCTACTCTTAGGGCTAATTGGAAGTCACACTTTATAATTTGCGTAGATTTTTTATTAGTATTACTACTGCATCTCCTCTCAGATATTTACCGGTATTAATACATTTAACGTCACCGACAGTGTTGGCTCGAGCGCTAAATGCCAGACTTAGATCCGGGAGGTCAGAGGTTCGAATCCCGTCGTGACTCGTGATCGACAATCCTGACCAAAGGTTTTCTCTGAGGTTGCAAATGCAATGATTAAGTCCTCTTAAACAGCCCTCGGATATACCTTCACAATTTTCTATTCCAAAATACCTAGTTATGCACCTGAATAGGGCACCCTTTAACAAGTTTCCCTTGGTAAAAATTGAAATCTATCTTATTTGGTTAGACCGGTAAAACATTACAAACAACTTTTTTTTAAAGAATATCCTTGTTAACTTTGGTATAATACAAAGTAAACTTTTAAACAATTTTTCTCCATTTCCCCAAAAATGTTTCTTACACAAAATCAGAAACTGAAGTAGTACTGTTTTTTGAAAAGCTTGTCATTGCAATACCTACACCAAAGTGTACTAGTAAACAATTTCAAAGCCAGCGGTTTAGCCGAGGTCGTTTAACCGGTTCCTACATGAACATTGAAGTTAAGCAGCCTTTGGGCGTGGTCCGGGGTAGAGTGGGTGACCGCTCTGCCCTGAAACTCTCGTACATCGCTGGTTAGAGCAGATGCAGTGGCGGATACAGGGGGGGGGGGGCGGGGGGGCGATCGCCCCCCCCCCATGATTCTTTAAAAATTAAAAAAAGGATTTTATTGTGCACGCACCAAATGCACTCTAAAAACCTGATTTTCAAAATTTTCGCCTGCGGCGCATTAATGGGGGGCTCTGCCCCCCTACCCCCCGTGCGTCCAGCGCTTAGTCCCTTTCCCACGATTGTACATGCACACGCAAATCCCCCCCCATGATTATGTCCTAGATCCGCCACAGAGCAGATGGAGGATTCGAGAGCTAGTGTAACGGCTTTGTTCTCCTCAACGTCTCCTCGGCAGTCCGTGTTAGTGGAGAAACCTATACGAGTATGACTGTCAAGGTTACACCATCCTTTCGGATGGGACGTTAAGCCGTTGGTCCCCTTGGTACTTTTCGAAAGGAGTAGGCTACGTGCCGGTACCTGGTTTCCCCTCCTCCCTTCTGTTCATACTTCATCCTCGACTATCACCACTCATCATCTCGAATAGCCAAAGTGCATTATTAATGCACTTCCAAAAAGTGTTTATATTAAATTAAAATATTCTCATATAAATGAAGCATTAATATGAGACGTTAAGCAATATCCAATCAATCAATCAACAATCTCAAAAGTCTACTTGATTAAGAAGTATGTATAGGTAACAGACAAACCTCAATATTCCTTCTAGTTCTCCTCCCCTCCACTCCCCTCTGCCCAACAGTGCCACTGGTGTGTTTTGTAAATAACTGTATAGAAGTAGGTTAGTCATATCAACGCACTCGTCAAGTGAACAAGGTCTTGTTTGGCCGAAACAGTTTTGAAATTTTTTGTGCGTTATGTATATTTTTTTGTTTCTACCATATCCACGAGATCCCTGCAGTCACCAAACCCCAGGTGAGCAGTTGGATTCCCCCCCCCCCCCCCCCCACCCTGCCCCCATTTAACAAAATAAGTAAATTTAGCATTTTAGGTTTTTGATGCTCAATAATAATTAAACAATTTTAATTTAACTCAACAAAATACCAATTTAAAAAAAACTAACATTTGGAGTTTAGTATTGTATTCTAACATTTTAAGTGTTCATATTAAATAAAAATATTCTTTTAGTAAAAAAAAACATATATATAATAAATAATATATATTATAATACTTTATAATTAGAACATTTTTCAATAGAACTGCAAGAAAATGCCCCACATTTAGGGTTTAGGTGGAAATAAATACATAAATGCCACAAAATGCTAAATTTTAAAATGTGCAGAACATTCAAAATGTAAATGCTATTTATTTGTTTATATATGTGATTTTTTTAAACTATAAGTAGTAATCTTTCCATTTTTAAGATTGAACTGTTTGTCAATTCCACTTTATTATGCTAATTTTAAACTTTCTGAACATTAAAATATTTCAAAATATAATTTTGATGTTTGTTAATAATACTTAATGACTTAATGACAAAACAAAACGGGCAAACGTTAAAACTGTCGAGTACCATATCGATTCTTACAATTTGGAATTGATTCCTCCATGTCATCCCTAAACTCTTCCCATGACTCTCCCCATTTGCAAACATCATCAGCATAATATATAATAATATAATATAAATAATGTATTCTGGACAACTTCCACCCATCATTCTCTACTTAAACATCAAAAGTAAAAAGAAGAAGATTTGAAGAAGATTTTGTTCTGAGACAAATTGGTTCTACTCGACAAGTGCACGTTGGGCAGAATGACGAGATAGACGCACAACTGATGGTGTCACAAATTTTATGTGATTTCTCTACAGTATAATATATATACTATATTAAGTGTTACTTGCAGAACATACAGCACGATAAAATGCCGGCGAAAACAAACAAACCGAACCAGCCGATTGGCATTCTATCAACATGATAACATACCATTCTTCAGCAAGGAACACATGTTGAATAATTAACATTCGTAAGGTGCATCTCGTTGCCTCAAACAACTACCTGGGTCCAGCTGGTGTACAGTTAAAGTCTATTCAAATTTCAAAACCATCAACATTTAATTCATTACAAAAATTAGTTAAAAATAATATTTTTTCAGAAATTTATTTTGTTCTGAAAATTAACAAAAACTCAACGAGAAGTAAAAATCAATTATCATAATAAAATATGGATACAAATGTTTATAACTTAAATACTCATCTCTAGAGTTATATAGGTAGTTATAGACTTACAAAAGGTGAAGTCGCTGACAAAGTAGTATATTCCTTGTTCAACAACATCACTGGGTCGATGTTTTCGGCTTGACTAATTCGCGTCACAACAAATGCCTAGATCTCGTCTGCTGGCATATCGAAGGGCTGGTGCAGGCCAATCAAGCTGGAGATATATCGCTTCAACCCTGCCTATCGGCCTATTGCCGGTAAAGTGTCGGCACATAACAACCACCAACAGGTCTTTTTTAATCAAGAAGCCCGCCGCTAAACGTAAACTCATGAGGTAGTTTGAATTGATATTTGGAAGAGATCATAGACCTCAATTACGTAATTTTATCCTGGAATTTTTTTCCATAGAGTATTTTGCTCCGAAAGTGCATAGACCTTCTATGACTTTCTGTTATTTTATTTTGAAATTATATACCTACATACCGGAGGTCACTTATTTCCAATGGCAATGCATCCACCCTTACTTCTATAAGAGGAGTCTGTGAATATGATTGCCAGTTATAACTAATAGTAAAAAAAAGAGCAAGAAATAAGTACTTTATTATTAACATTTACCTGCGGGCTGCTTCATTTTATCTGACCTGGTGACCACCACTGCTCGCGCACCTGCCAGCTGTGTGCGAACACCTACTCCTCTGCTGCCGGCTAACTGCCGGGTAACTGCTGGCAGGAAACCTACACCTCGCTTGCCGGCTTATCGCTACTCCCAAGTCGACTCAACGCAAACTTAGAAGCCTTGTCGACGGCCTCCAAGATTAAACTGCTGAGCTCCCGGTCCGCAATCTTGCGCGGTCGCATGTTGAACACTTGGGTGGGATCCTGGCCCTTGGGTGGGGCTCCGGACGCTTTCAACACGGACAGGATCTGTTGCATCCAGACCTGGGCGTTGAACCAAGACGAGCAGAGGGACTGGGGACACACCACAAACACAACGGGTTAGTACCACCGCATGTTGAACACTTGGGTGGGATCCTGGCCCTGGGTGGGATCCTGGCCCTTGGGTGGGGCTCCGGACGCTTTCAACACGGACAGGATCTGTTGCATCCAGACCTGGGCGTTGAACCAAGACGAGCAGAGGGACTGGGGACCAACCCTTGAAAATCCCACTCGCACGCTCGCATTTTGCGAGTGACAATTTGGCTCTTGCGAGTAACTTTTATGGACGTGCTTCAAAATATCGTTTTTGCGAGAATTTGAATCGAGCGCCCGGATCTAGTTACTGAATGGCGCGCGCCGCTAGGTGTGGGCTTCTGTACGATCATGCAGGCAACTGCAAGTCTGCTTGGTGATTCCCGTGAGTCGTAGGAGCCGTGGAGTGTGTGTTGAGCGTGACGAAGCTATTGTGATTGCGTGTGTTCGCCGCTCGTGCGTAGGCCGACGGTTTTCGTCGTGTTCGTGTAGGAAATAGGAATAATGTCAAAGCAAAAATAAGTTAACATTTTTTTTAAAAAGGCGCAAGGATGAAAGTACTGATCAGATAAGCCCGTCTACCAGTGTCGCCAGTTGTTCAACTGAATTACTAACCTCAAACGTGCTTTCGCGGTAAACCTAGTTTGACCGAATCGATCAATGTAAATTTGAACAATTTAACAGTGATTAATATTCAAAACGAAGAAACTCGACAATCTACACCACCTGAAACAACAGCACCGCCTATTTCAAAAAGTGAACGGAAGTCTGGTAAAAGGGCAGGTTTTTGCCTCAGTGGTGTACTTTATTTCAGTGGCTCAAACAAGACGGACGGTGTTTGCGTTTTGTTCAGTTTGCCGCAAACAATATCCCCAATTTGGTTGAAAAGTGGGTGAGTGTTAGTTCGGCCCGTTTAAAAAAGAAACCTTGTTTGGCATTCAAAAAGCAAAACGCAAAAAGATGCAGTTACGAGTGCAGGTGTAGCAGAAAACCCGGCGAGTGCGCCTTGGCAAAATGCGTTCGCGAATGGAGAAAAATATGTTTGAACATCTAAGATACCTTTTCCATATCGCGTATTTTATAGGCCTACACGAAAGGCCCTTTACTGACTTTCCAAAGCAAGTCGCGCTAGCGCGAAGGCTGGACGTAAACACTAAAAGAGCAGTACGTGAGCAATGTTGCTTGCCAGTCTTTTGTTAAATTTATTGCTGCAGACTTAAAAGGAAAATGTCATTCTAAACGTTAATAAGTCACCATTTTTTAGTATATTGATTGATGGTTCCACTGATAGGTCGGGCGATGACAACGCAGATATTTACGTACGATATCTTGATGATGGTAATGTTAAAAGAAGATTTGCTGGGCCTTGTAACTTGAGATAGTGGGAAGGCTCAATCCTATTATAATCCTCTAACATCACTATTAGAAGATACTATCAAAGAATGGAGAAAGCCAGGATATTTAGTGAGCCTGGGAAGTGATGGCGCATCAGCCATGGTAGGGCACAAGTCAGGGCTCACCCACTCTCCTTCAAAGGGATGTTCCAAACTGTGTGAGTACGCACTGCGTAGCACATCGTCTGCAGCTAGCAGTTTTGGATGCATGCAAGGACATTGAGTATTTGAAAGATTTGACAAACTTTTTTAAAAACCGTGTTCCACTTTTCCCGCGGGTCTACCAAGCGACAAAATGGATTAAAGAAAACGGCCGCAATTCTAGAGCGGGAAATGATTAAGTTAAAAGACTTTCACACTGTGCGATGGTTGGTGAGTAAAAAAAAACTATGGTGGCCCTGAAAAGAAATTTCATTCCTTGGTAATCAACCTAGAAGAGATCGCATCTGACACATCAACGGACGGCAGTGCAGCTGCTAAGGGGATTGTATTAAGTTAAAAAACTACAATTTTGCGAAAATGTTGCACTTTCTAATTGACTTGTATGGAGAGCTAGACCCTTTGTGCAAGGTACTTCAAAACAAGGAATTACTTCTGTCGCAAATAAAAACAAAAATCGAAAAAAAACAGTTAAAATACTCGAAACAATCTAGGCAATGAGGGTAATCATGTGAAAGATTTCATTACTAAACTTGTATCCAACGGAAACGATGTAGTGTATGAAGGGGTGGCTCTAGACCGAGTTAAAACAAGGTGAAGAGCAGTACCAATTACTTCGAAAAACAATGATAAAAAATACGTGTCGATATTTGCGTGACAGATTAGAATCAACTAAAAACATTGTCGGTGAAACTGTCATGTTTTGGATCCGCTACGACACCCCGATCAAGAAACTATCGAGCTATGGAAATGGGGAAAATTTGTACACTGGGGCCGACTTTTCCCGTGAGTAACTGCGAGAACTTTTGCTGAACTAGTGTCAGAGTGGATTGAATTAAAATACTCGATACGAGGTGTGAAGATTCAAATTCACGGCTTCCTAAAAAAACTTGAACTTTCCCCCGATAGGTACACTATTTTGCGAAAGGTTATCCAGGCCGTCGCTTGTGTTGCCGTATCCACAGCCTCTTGCGAACGTGGCTTTAGTTTTATTAACAGAATCAAATCTAAAAAAAAAGACTGTCACTCAATTCCTCTACGCTCAGCGACTTGCTTCAGATAGCTGTTAATGGTCCGCCAGAAGCAGAATATGATCCTTCAAATGCCATTGACAAGTGGTATTTTGATTCGACTGGAAAGCGGCACGTTGATGGCCACAAACGAAAGCTGGCTGCAGTGGATTTGTAACTGGTTGTAAACTAGTAAGTGACTACGCATAAATTCAATTATTAAATCAGCTAGCGACCAACCTTCATATTTGTCATCATTATTCTCCTATTTCTAATCCCATGTAAAACGCCTCTTAAAACATTTACGTACATTATTTTGAACAAAGAACGCGATGTTTTTCGATCGAGCCGTACTAGCGTGAGATACAACCAACGGGAGGGAAAACAGCAGCAGCACGGGTAGTGTTCAGGCCTTCTTTTGCAAGGCTATTACGCAAGCAACACTGTCAGTCTGTCACTCAAGGTTATTCTTGAAAATTGTTTCAAGAATCGAAAAATTTGCAAAATGAGACGTCGCGGAAAAATTTAGTCGAGTAAACAGCCAGACGCATTATTGTAAGACGCGATCGCGAACATAAGTCATTGACTCATTGGGCATTTTGTTGATGCGGCGCATATGATTTGTACCATCAGTGTTTTATCTTATCTTATCTGCAAATGGTTTACGAGTTTTCACGGTATAAATACTGAAGTTTTTCAGTACTGAATTAAGCCCGCTATGTTATCCTAAAACGCACCAAAAAGCTCTTTAATAAAACCTGACCTCAAAATTTTTCGCCTGCGGCGCTATTGTTGGGGGGGTCCGCCCCCAAAACCCCCCCTTTCCTTCCGCCGAAAGTACCTTCCCGCTAGGAGCGAGTACTAAAAAACGAGTGCGAGTTGATTTGTTACACAATTTTAAGGGTTGCTGGGGACACACCACAAACACAACGGGTTAGTACCACCGCATGTTGAACACTTGGGTGGGATCCTGGCCCTTGGGTGGGGCTCCGGACGCTTTCAACACGGACAGGATCTGTTGCATCCAGACCTGGGCGTTGAACCAAGACGAGGAGAGGGACTGGGGACACACCACAAACACAAAGGGTTAGAACCACTGATCTGGAACTACTTACGTGGATCTCTTCACCTGCCAGACACGTTGGGAAGTGAAGCCGGAAGATTTGTTTTCGAGATTCGTCTGAATTGGTCGGGACGTCCAACATGGGCATGGCACAGTGGTTTGATTCGTCTTCGATTAGTTTTTCTTCAAAATCAGTTTTAGAGACAGTTATTTTATTTACTTACCGCCGCCTGAATGCTAAAATGGGCTACCATTTACATCCAGACGGCGGTGCAATCGCACTTGAAATCGATGGACTTCAAACATGGCCGCCTTGCGCAGTGATTTTAGACCCAGTGGTTTAGGCCCTAGTCGGTTTCAAGTTTACAGTATAGCATGCTCTGTCCTGTCCACACAAGTATTTAGAGGTCAGTGGTTAGTACGAATGTGAGTTGCTGTTTGGTAATGGATAGGATTATTATAAAGAAAAATTTCGAGATGGCAACAAAAATGGCATCAAAACCTTCATAACCTGTCTTTGAACTGCTTCATTGTGATTGTTTTGATGTGTTTGTTGTCTTTGCGATTTTTTAATGATTAAATTAATTATTTTGGTGTTCTTGTGCTGTATTAAGTTGTGGAAGATGACGACGCGTTTGCAAGGCATTTGCCTTCAAGTTCAAACCCTGTTTGGGACTTGTTGATCTTTTGACATACTACCTTGGTTGGGCCTAGGTCTAGCCCCTGTATAAAATATGTTCTGTTGATTGATTCTAGGACTAGCCCTAGGCTTTGGGTTAAGAAACCCCTAGCCTAGACTAGCAGCTAGGCCTCGGTTTCACTGAACTAGGGCCTAGGTACCTAGGGCATGTTATCAAGTCATACTTGTCTTGATTTTCAGTAGGACCTAGGCCTAGGCTCAAAATATAAGCCCCTATATTCATCTTAGGCCATCTATGGTCTATAGTTTTTTATTTTGCTGCAACATCACCCCTCGTCAGTCACTTGAAAAGACACGTGGATATGTTTTGTCTTTTAAAGATAGCAAGCCTAAGGTAGGCCTACATACAAATCTTGACGTTGATCTCATGTAAATATCAAACACAAATTAATAAAACTCAACTTAATGAAAAAATGCTGTTATTTTAATCATTATTCGAAACTATTCGGAAGAAAAAATTATTCGTTATTCGAATTCGATATTCAAACTTTTTGCATTTGAATATTCGATATTCGATTCAAACTGAAAAATCACTATTCGCACAGCCCTAAACTTAAGGTCAATGCTCCTATCCCAAAGCATACTCCTTATCAGTTCAATCAATAGGCCGTGTGCTCTACTTATTATCACATCTGTTCAATATTACGTCTTCTAAAGTAACATTAGAATAGTATTATTCATGTCTATTGTCATGTAATAGCCTTGTAAAAAAGAAAAAGATTTGGGATTTGATTTTTGTGTAAGCCTAATCATTATGAATCAATACCAACTAAGTAGGGTGGGTAAGGTAGGCGGGAGGGGGGGGGGGGGGGCGAGTCCTGATTTATGAGTTTGAGTCGATTCTGATTCCGAGTACTAAAAATAACTCGAGTATCGAGTCTAATTCGAGTGTGAGTACTTCATTATTTAATATTTTGATGATATAGATGTATTGAAACTTTATTATTTGTGCCAAATAAAGTTCAAAACTTTAAAAAAATATAAAAATTTGTACCAAACGGCTGTGCCAACTAAGGCTAAACCAGATTGGTCCATTAAAAAATGCATAGCGATATTTACGTATGCACAGGCGCGCGACCCGGCACCTCCACCAAAATCTTAACTTTTTAATACTCGAAATTTCAAATACTCGCACACCCCTAGTTAAAAAAGAGCCAACTATGAATTTCCAGAATACCTATTAATTTTTTCCATATAATTGGATGAGCACAGCAAAGCCTTCAATTTCGCTTACCCTGAGAAAAATAGCTCGTTTTTTTTTGTTTGTTTTTTGTCTGTTTGTTAGCTCTCTACCGGACAAACGGCTACCCGATCTTGACGAAACTGTATAGTTTATATGATTTTGGGGCAATCAAAAAAACATACTGTATTTATGCGAGTATAGGCCTCGGGTATATTTGAAATTGTCAAGTTCAAAAAGTGTGGTGCGGCCATTATGTGAAGCCATTTATCAATAGTATTTATATCCAAATCTTTAAAATCTGAGTGGTCTGGTTGGTCAATATGACCTCATCGCCCGCACCTTTTCAAGGCTGGCACAATGAGGCGCATGGCGGTTCTCTGTCTCCCTTGGACTCGCAATATCACAGTCGGTCACCTCGCATTGTTAAAGGCAAACATAGTTCAAAAAACTCATCCATCAACGCGACTGGAAAAAGCTTCCACGAAGCGGCCTAGTTTAGCAAACTTTAGAAGGCAATGCCAGTGGTTGACTGACCTTGGGCACGCAGCACCTGGCCTTGAGAGTCCCCTCGCTGTGCGCCAGCAGCAGCACAGGCATGTCCGAGCACAGCTTGGTCGCCTTCTGCAGTGGGATCGAGTCCATCGTCGAGGAACACCCAAGGAAGTGAACGAGGAACGGCAGCGTGTTCGTCTTCATCACGGAGTTCATCTCGGACTCGAGAGACTCCCTGTAACAAGTGGTTGATATTTAGTTAGGTATTTGGTTTTCTAGATGTTAATTTGGTTGGCAGGATTGGAGAAATACATTGTTGGGGAAAGAAAAGGAACATGGGGAGAGGACATTTTTGTGTAGTTATAGGCGCCGTCATTGGACAGAACCTAGGAAACATGTAATATTTTTTCCACAATAATGACACCTTTTTTTTAATAGTCCCTACACCCTGTTGTTATTTTTTAATCCAAAGATGAGTTACGTCTTTTTTGGGTTTTTTTCAGGTGGATGGGCTTTATTTTTTCTTTTCTTTTCATATGCCCGCAAAAAAAGGCTTTCTGGGCCCTCATGCCTTTTTCCCCGTTTTCCAGTAGAGACAGGCTTCTTTTCCCCATAGTTTGGGGGCCAAAAATAAAAGGGGATTCCCAAATTTTTCTTTAAGACTTGAACATCTCATCAGATTCAGATGCTCTCTGGATAGTGGCCAACACACAAACAAATTAAATTCACTTCGACATGTTGGCCTTGAAATAAATCTTTTTTTACTTTTTTTAAAGGAAAAAAAAATAACCACTTTCCCGTTCGTACGATGAAATCCTAACCTAGGGCCCCCCTCCCAGGCAGGGGGTTTGGGTCCCTCCCAAAAACCGGGCGTAGATCGTCAAGTGCCTGGGTGGAAACGAACCCTAACCCCCCGGGGTAAGGGGGGCCTCTCTCGCAGCCAAGGGCTCCTACCACACACCCCCAGCCTCCCACGATAACCCCCCCACCCACCCACCTGAGTGCGGTCCCGGGTCCCTTCCCCAAGCCGCTGCCGTAGATCGTCAAGTGAATGGGGGGACGAACCCCACGGGTAAGGCAGCGTATCTCGCTCGGCCCGCAAGGTCCCCTCTCCCCCCCTCCAGCCCCCTACGATGAACTCCTACCCACCCCCTGGGGTGCAGGGCCTTTGGGTCCGTCCCTAAGCCGGGTGCAGTATATCGTCAAGTGCCTGGGGGGGGCGAACCCCTCACGGTTTTAAAGGAGCGTCATCCTCGCCAGCAAAGGGCTCTCTACCAAAAACCCAAAAACCCCCCGCCCCCTACCAAAAAACTTTCCCAAACCACCTACCCGAGTGCAGGTCGGGGTCCGGCCCTAAGCCGCGCAGAGATCGTTCCAAAATTCCGGGGGGAGGAACCCTCACGGTTAAGGCGCGTCATTCGCTCCCCAGCAAGGTCTTCTACCCACACCAAACCCCCGCCCCCCTTTCGTGAAAATCCTACCACCTACCTGAGGCAGGCTGGCTCCGTTCCCCCAAGCCACGCAGTAGATCGGGCAAGTGCCTGGGTGGAACGAAACCCCCACGGTGAAAGGGACCCTCATCTTTGCTCGCAGCAAGGGGTTTTTCTAATCAAAAACACCCCCAAACCTCCTACGATGAAATCCTACCTTCCTTTCCTGAGTGCAGGTCGGCTCCGCCCCCAAAACCCCTGCCGAGATCGTTGAATGGGCCCGGGTGGAGCGAACCCCCACGGGGTAAACAGCGTCATCTCCCCTCGCAGCAAGGGGTTTTCTAACCCCCAAAACCCCAGGCCCCCTCGATGAAAATCCTACCCACCTACCTGAGTGCCGGTCTGGGTCCGGCCCTAAAGGGGCCCCTGCATAATCGTCAAGTGCCCGGGGGGCGAAACCCCCACGGTAAGGCGCGTCATCTCGTCGCACAAGGTCTTCCCCTACCAAAACACCCCCCAGCCCCCTACGATTAATCCCACCCACCTACCTGATTCAGGTTGGGTCCGTCCCCAACCCCTGCAAATAGATCGTCTATGCCCGGGGGGAAGCGAACCCTCCGGTGTAAGGCCCGCGTCATCCCGCTCGCAGCAAAAGGCTCCTCTAACCCCACACCCCCAGCCTCCCAGAGAACCCCCCTACCTACCTACCTGAGTGCAGGTTCCCGGCCTTTCCCCCCTAAGCCGCGCAGTAAAATCGTCAAGGCCTTGGGGGGACGAAACCCCCACGGTTTTTAAGCCGGCGTCCTCCGCTCGAAACAAGGTCTCTCTAAACCCCACACCCCCCCCGCCTCCCCACGATAAAACCCCTTTCCTACCTTAACCCCGAGGGGCAGGGCTAGCTCCCTCCCTAACCCCTGCAGTAGATCGTCAAGTGCCTGGGTTTGGGGCGAAAACCCCCACGGTGTAAAGGGAGCGTCATCTCGCTGGGAAACAAGGTCTCTCTAAAACAAAAAAAACCCCAGCCTCCTACGATGAACTCCCACCTAAACCCACCCCGGGGTGCAGGGGCGGCTCCTCCCAAAAAGCCGCTGCAGTAGATTGTCAAGTGCCTGGGTGGGGCGAACCCTCACGGTGTAAGGAAAACGTCATCTCGCCCTTTCAGCAAAGGGCTCTCTACCACAAAAAAACCCCAGCCCCCACGATGAAATCCTACCTACCTAAATGAGTGCAGGTTGGCTAGTCCCTAAGCCGGGGTGCCGTAGATCGTCAAGTGCCTGGGGGAGCGAACCCTACGGTTTTAAGGGGAGCGTCTTCGCTCGCCCGCAAGGTCTTTCTACCACACTTCCCCGCCTCCACGATGAAAATCCCCACCTACCTACCCGGTGCAAGGGCCCGGCCCCCCTTAAACCCCTGCAGTAGATCGTCAAATGCCTGGGGGGAGCGAACCCTAGCGGTGAGGCAGCGTCATCTCCTCCAGCAAAGGGCTCCCTACCCCACATTTCCCCGCCCCCTACGTGAACTCCTACCCTTCCTACCTGAGTGCAGGTCTGGCCCGTTTCCCCAAGCCGCTGGGAGTAGATCCCTCAAATTTCCTGGGGGGAAGCGAACCCCCACGGGGGAGGCAACGTATCTCCTCGGGAGCAAGGTTTTCTTACCACACAAAAAACCCCCCGCCTCCACAAAAAACCCCCCTACCTACCTAACCCGAGTGCAGGTCTGGCCCGTCCCTAAGCCCCCTGCTTGATCGTCAAGTGCCGGGTGGAGCGAACCCCTTTAGGGTAAGGCAGCTCATCTCGCTCGCAGCAAAGGTTTTTCTACCACAACCCCCCCGCCCCTACGGGTAACCCTACCTAAACCCACCTGAGTGCCCGGTCTGGCTCCGTCCCCAACCGCTTGCAGTAGATCGGCAAGGGGCCTGGGGGGAGCGAACCCTCACGGTGTAAGGCAGCGTCATCTAGCTCGCAGCAAGGTCTCTCTACCACACACCCCAGCCCCCTACATGAAAATCCTACCTACCTAACCCCGAGTGGCCCGGTTTTGGCCCTTTCCCTCCCTAAGCCCCCCGGGATAGAAAGGTTTAAGTGCCTGGGTTTGGGGCGAACCCTCACGGTTTTAAAAGGGAGCGTCATTTCGCTCGCCGCAAGGTCTCTCCCCCAAAACCCCCCAGCCTCATACATGAACTCCCCACCTAAAATACCTGAAATTTCAAGTTTGGGGTCCCTCCCCCCAACCGCTGCGTAGATCGGCAAATGCCCGGGTTGGGAGCGAAACCCCCCCGGTGTTAAACAGCGTCATCTCGCTCCCCAGCAAGGGGGTTTTCTACCACACACACCCCCGCCCTCCACGATGAACTTACCCACCCACCTGAGTGCGTCTGGCTTTCCCCCCTAACCGTGCAGTAGATCGTCAAAATGCCTGGGGGGAGCGAACCCCCACGGTGTAAAAGGGAGCGGGATCCCCGCTTTGCAAACAAGGGCTCTCTAACCCCACACCCCACCTCCTCCGTGGGAAAATCCTACCTACCTACCTGATTTCAGTCGGGGTCCGTTCCCCCAAGCCGCGCAGAGAGTCAAATGGGCCCGGGGGGAGCGAACCCTCACGGTTTTTAAGGGCCAACGTCATCTAGTCGACAAGGTCCCCTCTACAAAAAACCCCCAGCCTCCTACGATGAACTCCTACCTACCTACCTGAGTGCAGGTCTGGCTCCGTCCCTAAGCCGCTGCAGTAGATCGTCAAGTGCCTGGGTGGAGCAAAACCCTCACAGTGTAAGGCAGCGTCAAACTCGCTCGCAAACAAGGTCCCCTTAACCCCAAACCCCCACCTCATACGATGAAAATCCTACCTACCCACCCCGGGGTGCAGGTCTAGCCCGTCCCCCAAGGCCCCCTGCAGTAATTTTTTCCCAAATCCCCGGGTGGGAAAACGAACCCTCACGGTTTTAAGGGAGCGTCATTCTGCTCGCACAAGGTCCCCCTCTACCACACCCCCCCACCTCCTAGATGAACTCCTACCCAACCCACCCCGAAAGGGAGGGCCCGGGTCCGTCCCCAACCGCTGCAGTTTGATCGTCAAATGCCTGGGTGGAGCGAAAACCCCCACGGTGTAAGGTTTTTTATCCCCGCTCGCAGAAGGTTCTTCTACCAACAAAACCCCCCCGGGCCCCCTACGATGAAATCCACCCCCACCCCGAGTGCAGGGCTGGTCCGTCCCTAAGCCGCTTTCAGTAGAAACGTTTTAAATGCCTGGGGGGAAACGGGAAACCCCCACGGTGTAAGGCAGCGTCAATTTGCCTCCGCAAACAAGGTTTCTCTACCCCCAAAACCCCCCGCCCCCTACGGAAAATCCTAATACCTACCTGAGTGCAGGGCTAGCTTCCGTCCCCCAAGCCGCTGCAGGGAGACGTCCAAAAAGCCTGGGTGGGGCGAAACCCTTTCCCTGTAAAAGGGGCTTTATCTCGCTGGCGCAAAGGGCTCTCCCAACCCCCACACCCCCCCGCCTCCCACGATTTAACTCCTAAAATTTCCTACCTGAGTGCGGGGCTGGCTCCCTCCCTAGCCGGGTGCAGTAGACCCTCAAGTGCCTGGGGGAGCGAACCCCCACGGTGTAAAAGGGGGCGTCATCTCGCTCGAAGGGAAGGTCTTTAAACCCCAAACCCCCAGCCCCCCTACGATGAAATCCTACCAACCTACCCAGTGCAGGTCTGGGTTCCGGGCCCCAAGCCACTGCCAAAAAGATCGTCAAGTGCCTGGGTGGAGCGAACCCTCACGGTGTAAAAGGGAGCGAACTCCTCGCAAACAAGGTCCTCTACCACCCCACCCCCCCCTCCCACGATTAAAATCCTACCCTACTACCTGGGGCAAAGGTTTTGGCTCCGTCCCTAAAGCCCTGGCAAAATAGATCGTCAAAATGCTGGGGGAGCGGGAAAAATCACGGGTAAGGGGCCCTCATCTCCTCCGCAGCAAGGTCTTCTTTCCCCAACCCCCCCCTCCTACCATGAAATCCTACCTACCTACCTTTAGGGGCAGGTCTGGCTCCGTCCCATAGCCGGGTGCAGTAGATGTCAAAGTGCCTGGGGGGAGCGACCCCTCACGTTTTAAGGGAGGTCATTTTCGCTGGGAGCAAGGTTCTCTACCCCACACCCCCAAGCCCCCTACAGGGAATCCCACCCCACCTCCGAGTGCAGGGGTTGGGGTCCCTCCCCTAGCCGCCCGAAGGAGTCGTCAAATGCCTTTGGGGGGGCGAACCCCCACGGGTAAGGGAGCGTCAAACTCCCTCGGGAAAAAAGGTCTCTTACCCCAAACCCCCGCCTCCTCGATGAACCCCCCTTCCTAAACCCACCTAGTGCAGGTCTGGGGTCCCCTTTCCCCCAAGCCACTGCAGTAGATCGTCAAGTGCCCGGGTTGGGGCGAACCCCCACGGGTTTTTAAAGGGAGCGTCTCTCGCCGCAGCAAGGTCCCCTCTAAACCAAAACACCCAGCCTCCCACGATGAACTCCCACCTACCTACCCGAGTGCGGGCTGGCTCCGTCCCTAAGCCCTGCGTAGATCGTCAAATGCCGGGGGGGAAGGGGAAACCCCCACGGTGTAAGGCGCGTCATCTCGCTCGCAAGGGAAGGTCTCCCCTTTCCCCCACACCCAGCCTCCCACGATGAACTCCCCACCTACCTACCTGAAATGCAGGGCTGGCTCCGTCCCCAAGCCATTTCTTTGATCGTCAAAATGCCGGGGGGGAGCGAACCCCCACGGGGTAAGGCAGCGTTATATCGCTTGCAGCAAGGGCTCTTTACCACCAAACCCCAGCCTCCTAAAGATGAAAATCCTACCCACCACCTGAGTGCAGGTCTGGCTCCGTCCCTAAGCCGCTGCAGTAGATCGTCAAGTGCCTGGGTGGAGGGAACCCTCACGGGGGTAAAAGGGAGGTTTATTCTTTGTCGAGGAAGGTTTTCTTACCACACAAAACCCCCGCCTCCAAAATATTAACCCCACCTTTCCTACCTAGGGCAGGGCTGGCTCCGTCCCCAAAGCCGCTGCAGTAAAATCGTCAATTTTCCTGGGGGGAGCGAAAACCCCCACTGTGTAAGGGCCAGCGTTTATCTCGCTCGCAGCAAGGGTTTTTTTAAACCCCAAAAACCCCCCGCCCCCCTACAATGAACTTTCCCAAACCCACCCCCAAAAAGAGTTCAAGGGCTGGCTCCGTCCCTAAAACCGTGCAGTAGATTTGTCAAGTGCCCCGGGTGGAGCGAACCCTTTACGGTTTTTAAAAGGGAGCGGGCATCTCGCTCGCAGCAAGGGGCTCTCTACCAAAACCCCCCAGCCCCTACGATGAACCTCCTACCTACCCCACCTGAGTGCAGGCTGGGTCCGTCCCCAAAACCGCCTTTCAGAAAATGTCAATGCCTGGGTGGGGCGGGAAACCCTTTCCCGGGGTAAGGCACTTTTCTCGCTCGCAGCAAGGTTCTTCCACCACCCCCGCCTCCCACATGAAATCCCACCCTACCTACCTGAGTGCAGGTCTGGCTCCGTCCCTATAAACCGCTTTCGGTTTGATCGTTTAAATGCCTGGGTGGGGCGAAAACCCTTTACGGTGTAGGCAGCGTCCTCTCGCCGCCCGCCGGTCTCTCTACCACCCCACCCCTAAATTTTTACGATGAACTCCCCCTACCTTTCCTGAGTGCAGGTCGGGGTTTCCCTCCCCAAGCCCCTTTCAGTGATCGTCAAATGCCCCGGGTTTTGGGGCGAACCCCCATGGTGTAAGGCGCGTCATCTCGCTCCCAACAAGGTTTTCTCTAAAACACCCCCCGCCTCCTACGTGAACTTCCCCACCTACCTACCTGAGTGCAGGTCTGGCTCCGTCCCTAAGCCGCTGCAGTAGATCGTCAAGTGCCTGGGTGGAGCGAACCCTCACGGTGTAAGGGAGCGACGTTCCCCGCTCCCCACAAAGGGCTCTCTACCAAAACACCCCCAAAACCCTTTTACGATAAAATCCTTTACCCACCTACTTGGTGCCGGGCCCGGCCCTGTTTTTTTTTTAAGCCGGGTGCAAATAGATGTTTAAGTGCCTAGGGTGGAGCGAACCCCACGGTGTAAGGGAAACGTCATCCCTCGCAGCAAAAGGGCTCTCAAAAACCACCCCGCCTCCTACGATGGAACTCCTACCCCTACCTGATGCAGGTCTGGGTCCGTCCCTAAAACCGCTGCAGTAGATCGTTTAAGTGCCTGGGGGGGAAACCCAACCCTCACGGTGTAAAAGGGCCCGCGTAAACTCCCCTCGCGAAGGTCTCTTACCCCACACACCCAGCCTCCCACGATGAAAAAACCCACCCACCTACCTGAGTTTCAGGTCTGGCTCCGTCCCTAAAACGCCGCTGCAGTAGTTCGTCAAGTGCCTGGGTGGAGGGAACCCTCACGGTGTAAGGCAGCGTCATCTTTGCTCGCAAACAAGGTTCTCTACCCACAAACCCAGCCTCCCAACGATGGGCCCCCTTTCCTACCCACCTGAGGCCGGTTTTTTGGCTCCGTCCCTAAAGCCGGGTGCAGTAGATCGTCAAGTTTCCCGGGGGGGAAACAAAACCCCCCCACGGTGTAAAAGGCCCGCCCGGGTTTTAAAAACCCCCGCGGCAAAGGTCTCCTTTCCCCAAACCCCCACCTCCCACGATGAAAACCCCACCTAAACCCACCTGAGTGCAGGTCTGGCTCCGTCCCTAAGCCGCTGCAGTAGTTCGTCAAGTGCCTGGGTGGAGCGAACCCTCACGGTGTAAAACAGCGGTTTAACTGCCCCGCAGCAAGGTTTTCTCTACCCACAAACCCCCCCCCCTACGATTTAACTCCTACCTTTCCTACCTGAGTGCAGGTTTTGGGTCCCTCCCCAAGCCGTTTCAAATAGATCGTCAAAATGCCCGGGGGGGCGAAACCCCCACAATGTAAGGGGGGGTCATCTCGCTTGCAGCAAGGGGCTCTCTACCACAAAACCCCCACCTCCTACGATGAATTTCCCCCTTAAACCCACCTGAGTGCAGGGCGGCTCCTTCCCCAAGCCGCGGAGTAGAAAAGTCAAGTGCCGGGGGGGAGCGAAAACCCCCAGGGGTAAAAGGGAAAAGGGCATCTCGCTCGCGGGAAGGGCTCTTACCACACACCCCCAAAAAAAAAAACTTCCTACATTAAAATCCTACCTACCTACCTGAGTGCAGGTCTGGCTCCGTCCCTAAGCCGCTGCAGTAGATCGTAAAATTTCCCGGGTGGAGGAACCCTCAAGGTTTTAAGGCCCGCGTCATCTCGCCGCAGAAGGGGTCCTTACCACAACACCCCGCCCCCCTACGGGTGAACTCCTACCTACTTTCCCGGTGCAGGTTTGGCTTTTCCCTCCCAAAAGCCGCTGCAGTTTTTTGGGGGGAAAGGGGAATTCCTTTCATTCCCCAGCCGGTCTCTTTCCCCCCCGTTTTAAGTTTTCTTTTTCCCAATTTTTTCGGGTTTTTTCCTTTTAACCCCATCTGGTGGTTTTAAATTTCCCCGGGGGGAGCGAAACCCCCCACGGTTAAAAAAGGCAGGTCATCTCGCTCGCAGCAAGGTCCCCTCTACCAAAACCCCCCCCCCCTCCTACGATGAACTCCTACCACCTACCCGAGTGCCAAATTGGCTCCGTCCCAAAACCGCTTTTCAGTAAATTTGTTTAAAATGCCCGGGGGGAGCGAACCCTCACGGTGTAAGGCAGCGTCATCTCGCTCGCAGCAAGGTCTCTCTACCACACACCCCCAGCCTCCTACGATGAACTCCTACCTACCTACCTGAGTGCAGGGGCTGGCTTCCCTCCCCAAGCCGTTTTCAAAATTTTTTGAAACGGGTCAGTGCCGGGGGGGAGCGAACCCCCACGGTGTAAAAGGGAGCGTCATCCGCTCGGGAGCAAGGTCTCCTTACCACAAACCCCCCAGCCCCCTTTCGATTTAAAATCCTACCTCTTTCCTGAGTGCAAAATTGGCTCCGTCCCTAAGCCCTTTCAGTAATCGCCAAATGCCTGGGGGGAGCGAACCCTCACGGGGTAAAGGGAGCGTCATCCCCGCTCCAGCAAGGTCTCTCTACCAACCCAAAACCCCCCACCTTTCCCCAAAAATGAAAATCCTACCCACCTACCCGAGTGCGGGCTGGGGTCCGTCCCTAAGGGCCCTGCAAATAGATCCCAAGTGCCTGGGTGGAAGGGGAAAAACCCTCCGGTGTAAGGGGCGTCATTCCCCTCGCACAAAGGGCCCCCTCTACCACACCCCCCACCTCCTACAAAGAAATCCCCCTACCCCACCTGGTGCAGGGGCTGGCTCCGGGCCCTAAAACCGCGGGAGTAGTTCCCTCAAGTGCCGGGTGGAGCGAAAAATCACGGGGTAAGGGGGGCTCATCCGCCGCAAAACAAGGTCTCTCTACCCCACACCCCCAGCCTCCCACGATGAACTCCTAAACCCACCTTTCCTGACCCGGTTTTGGCCCGGGCCCTAAGCCGTGCAGTAAAATTCCCCAAAAGGGCCCGGGGGGAGGAACCCTCACGGTGTAAGGCGGTCCCTCTCCTCGCCCCCAAGGGTTTTCTTAAACCCCACACCCCCAGCCTCCCACGAAAAACTTTCCCACCTACCTACCTGAAATGCAAGGGGCGGGGGCCCCGGGGCCCCAAGCCGTGCAGTAGATCGTCAAGTGCCTGGGTGGGGGGAAAAACCCCCAAAGGTGGCAGGCCCGCGTCTTTCGCTCGCAGCAAAGGTCTCTCCCACCACACACCCCCCGGGCCCCTAAGAGGAAAACTCCTACCTACCTAACCTGAGTTCGGTCTGGCTCCGTCCCGAAAACCGCTGGGAGTGATCGTTTTAAATCCTGGGTGGAGCGAACCCTCACGGTGTAAGGCAGCGTCATCTCGCTCGCAGCAAGGTCTCTCTACCACACACCCCCAGCCTCCTACGATGAACTCCTACCTACCTACCTGAGTGCAGGTCTGGCTCCGTCCCTAAGCCGCTGCAGTAGATCGTCAAGTGCCTGGGTGGAGCGAACCCTCACGGTGTAAGGCAGCGTCATCCGGGTCCAGCAAAGGCCCCTCTACCACCACACCCCACCCCCCTACGGGTGAACTCCTAAATCCTACCCGAGTGCAGGGCTGGCTCCGTCCCTAAAACCCTGCGTAATTTGCAAATGCCTGGGTTGGGGGCGAAAACCCCCCCCGGGTTTAAGGCCCGCGTCTCCGGGTCGCAGCCAAAGGGTTTTTACCACACACCCCCACCTCCTACATGAAAATCCTACCTACCCCACCTGAGTGCAGTCTGGGGTTTGTCCCAAAACCCCCTGCGTAGATCGTTTAAGTGCCTGGGTGGAGGGAACCCTCCGGTGTAAAGGGGCCGTCAAACCGGGTGGGAGCAAAAGGGCTCTCTAAACCCCAAAACCCCCCCCATCCTCCCATGAAATCCTAAAACCCACCCACCTGGTTTCCCGGGCGGCTCCGTCCCAAGCCCCGCAGTTTGATCGTCAAGTGCCTGGGGGAGGAACCCTCACGGGGTAAGGCAGCCCCTCCCTCTCGCTCCCCCCCCCCCCCCCAAGGTTTTCTACCCCCCACACCCCCCGCCTCCTCCCATGAACTTAAAATACCCCACCTGGGCAGGTTTGGCCCGTCCCTAAGCCGCGCATAGATGTCCCAAATGCCTTTGGGGGGAGCGAAACCCCCCGGTGTAAGGCACCTTTAAACTCGCTGGGGCAAGGGCTCCCCACCCCACACCCCCCCCCCCTCCTTAAACCCCCCATGAAAAAATTTTTCCCCCCAACCCACCCACCTGATGAAAGGTTTTGGGTCCGTCCCTAAAACCCCTGCAGGGAGATGTCCCAAATTGGGCCCGGGGTGGAAACGAACCCCACGGGGGTAAAAGGCCCGCGTCATCTCGCTGGGAAAAAGGTCTCTCTTTACAAACCCCCAGCCTCCTACGATGAAATCCTACCTACCTACCGAGTGCGGTCTGGCCCCCGTCCCCAAACCGCTTTCAGTAATTTTCAAGTGCCCGGGGGAGCGAACCCTTTTCGGGGTAAGGAAGGGGGTCAAACCCCGCACAAGGTTTTCTCTAAAACAAAACCCAGCCTCTAGATAAAAACCACCTACCTAAACCCGAGTGCAGGTCCGGCTTTCCCTCCCCAAGCCCCCCCTTTCAGAGATTCGTCAAGGGGTTTGGGGGAAGCGAAAACCCCCCGGTGTTTTAACCCCCCCCCCAAACGTCTCTCGCTCGCAGCCCAAATCTCTCTACCCCAAACCCCCAGGCCCCCTTTTTTGATGAAACCCCCCTCCTACCTACCTGGTGCCCGGTCCGGCTCCGGCCCCCCAAACCCCTGCAGTAGATCGTTTAAGTGCCTGGGTGGAGCCCAAACCCCCACGGTGTAAGGGAGCTCAACTCGCTCGGGAGGGAAGGGGCTCCCTAAACCCCCAACCCCACCTCCTACGATGAACTCCTACCTACCTACCTGAGTGCAGGTCTGGCTCCGTCCCTAAGCCGCTTTCAGAGATCGTCAAATGGGGTGGAGCGAACCCCCAAAGGTGTAAGGGAGCGTCAACTCGCTCGCCCCCAAGGGGCTTTCTACCACAAAACCCCCCGCCTCCACGATTAACTCCTACCTACCTACCGAGTGCAGGGTTTGGTCCCCTCCTAAACCGCCCGCAGTAGTTTTGTCCCAAATCCTGGGTGGGGCCGAAACCCCCACGGGGTAAGGCAAAACGTCAACTCGCTCGCACAAAAGGGCTCTCTACCACACCCCCCCCAAACCTCCCCACGATGAACCCTAATACCTTTTGAGGCAAAGGGCTGGCTCCCTCCCTAAGCCCCTGCCCGTAGATTTTCCAAGTGCCTGGGTGGAGCGAACCCCCCCGGTGTAAAGGGAGCGTCATCTCGCTCCCCAGCAAAGTTCTTACCACCCCACCCCCAGCCTCCTTTGAGAACCCTAACCCCCACCTGAGTTTTCCGGTCTGGCTTTCCCTCCCCCCAAACCCGCGCAGTAATCGTCAAGTTCCTGGGTGGACGAAAACCCCCCGGGTAAGGGGCCGCGTCATCTCGCTCGACAAGGTCCCCCTTACCAAAAACCCCCAGCCCCCCTACGATGGGAATCCTACCTACCTACCTGAGGCCCGGGTTTGGCTTCCGTCCCTAAACCGTGCCGTAGAAAACGTTTAAGTGCCTGGGTTTTGGGGCGAACCCTACGGTGAAGGCAGCGTCATCCCCGCTGAGCAAGGTTCTCTCTACCCCCAAAACCCAGCCTCCTACGATGAACTCCTACCTACCTACCTGAGTTCCCGGGTTGGGTCCGTCCCTTTAAGGGGGCGCAGTAGATGTCAAGTGCCGGGGTGGAAACGAAACCCCCCAAAGGGGTTTAAGGCAGGGGTATCCGGGTCGGGAGCCCAAAGGGCTCTCTACCAAACCCCCCCCAAACCTCCTACACTGAACTCCTACCTTTCCTACCGAGTGCAGGGTCGGCTCCGGGCCCTAAGCCCCCTGCCCCGTAAGTCCTCAAGTTCCTGGGGGGGGCGAACCCTCACGGTGTAAAGGGAGCGTCATTGCCGCCCGCAAGGCCCCTCTAAACCCCACACCCCCCCCTCCTAAAGATGAACTTTCCCACCACCCACCCGAGTGCAAGTCTGGCTCCGTCCCTAAGCCGCTGCAGTAGATCGTCAAGTGCCTGGGTGGAGCGAACCCTCACGGTGTAAGGCAGCGTTTTTCTCGTCGGGAGCAAGGTCTCCCCCCTTTCCCAAAACCCCCCCCTCCCCCGAGAACTCCCCCTACCTACCTGAGTGGAGGGCCGGCTCCGGGGCCCCCCCCCAAAAACCCCTGCAGTAAGTCAAGTGCCTGGGTGGGGCGAAAACCCCAGGTTGGGAAAAGGCCCGCGTCATCTCGCTGCAGCAAAGGGCTCTCTACCACCAAAACCCCCCCCCCCCCCAATGGGAAATCCTCCCCACCTACCTGAATGCCCGGTCTGGCTCCGTCCCCTTTAAGGCCGCTTCAGTGATTGTTTAAGTGCCCCCCGGGGGGACAAATTCCCCTTTAAAAAGGCACCAAATGAAATTTGGTTTTCTTCCCCCATTTAAAGGGGAGATTTTTTCCTCGGGGAAACCCATTTTTTCCTTTTTCCCCGGGTAATTTTTTCCTTGGGGATTTTGTTGGACTTCCCCCCCTTGAGATGAAAAAAATTTTCTTTTTGGGTGTAAAAAATTTCAGCGTTTATCCCTCCAGTTTTTGGTATTTTTCTAAAATACACAACCCCTTTTAGAAAAAATTATGGAAAGACGAAGAAATTTTTCCCCAAAAAAGGGTTAGGATTTCCTCCAACCTATTTTTTTTGTAAATTCCCCGAAATTTTGGGGCCAAACCCCCGGTTGTAAGGGGTAAACCCTCCCCCAAGGTTTTTCTTTTTTTTCCAAATTTTTAAAGGCCCAGAGACTTGTTCTTATTTTTTCGTCCCGGCGTTCCAAAAATTAAAGAGGTTTTAATTTGGGTTCTCCATTGGGGGAAATTGTTTTTGGGGGCCCCGTTGAAAATAAAAATTTTTACCCTATATTAGGAGTGGGGGAAAAAGGGAAATTTTTTAATTTTTTGGCCTTGGTTAATTTTTTTAATGGGGAGAAACCCAGAAAACCCCCCTTTTTAAATAAAAATGTTTGGGCCGGGGGCCAAAGGGGCTGTTTTCCCCAAATCTTTTGTTATGGAAATGGGGAAATGTGGCCCCCGGGGGTTGGAGGGGGCCAATTAGCCAGAGGAAAAATTTTTTTTTTTAATTTTCCAAATTTTTTTTAAGGCCCAGGATTTTGGGAAAATTTAATTCCGGGGCCCAACCCCCTGGATAAGGATCCTTTTAAGGGGTTTGGGGGGGGGGGGGGGGGGGTTCCCAAAACCCCAAAACAAGGGGGGAACCCAAAGGGCAAAGGAAATTTTTTAACACTTCCGGCCCCAAAATTTTGTGGCCCCAAGAAATTTCCCAAGAAGGTTTGGAAGGGGGAATTCCCCGGGGCCCAGGTTTTAAAAAACAAGTTAAGGGTGCGGGAAAAGGGCACTTTCTTACTCTCTGCACTTCGGTCCAAAAACGAGATAACTTTGTTCTCCATCTGGGCAATTTTGTTGAGCATCTTGCGCCCCGCTCTGCCAGATAAAATAATCAATTATACAATATATTAGGGATGTGAAAAGATATCTATTTTATTTATTGATATATTCCTATAGTGTAATTTTTGTTTATTCTTGAGAACTATTACACAACTTTTGTCAGAAAAAAATTGATGGAAAGACAAGCCAAGCAAAGTAATGGCCTAAGGTCAGATTTCACTATTTTATTTTGTATTAATGCTGTAATGTGACAGCCCCTGCCCTTGTATTTAGGCCCTCAGCCAGAGAATTTTTCATTTTTATTCCTAATTAATTTTCATATTGTCTAGAAATCTTGTTGCATCAATTTTATTTCAAGTCCAGGCTAATTTGTATAAGCATACAAATTAACGAGGTTTATTAATCAAGGTAACTAGCTGGATATCCGAGAGTTTGGGACCTAGTTAGAGGTAAATGTTTTCACCCTAGTTAGTAGGGGTAACAAGGAGTTATTTGTCGCTTGCTAGTTGCGACCAAGTTGAGATGAAATCCCGAGCCAACCACCCACTTGAGAACTCAGGAATGTGGTTTGGTCGGCCGACAGTGCTGTTTTCGCGAGAATTCGTTGTTGATTCATGTAAATGGCAACGTCGTGTGCTAGCAGGGCATGCAGTGGTCAAGTGATTGTCGCATGTAGCGAAATCACCCTGTCCAGTGGCTTTATCAGTGCGCGTTAGTGTGAGTGAAGGCCATTGGTGGGATTTGAACTCGCGGGTGCCCTAACCCAATGAGAGGTAGGACCTAGTCCCTGGTGTGGAAGGGTTGGCAACCAGCAGGGACAAGCGGACTGTTACCTCGGCCCACTTGTGCAAGATTCAGAGAAGAGGAGAGTCGAACCGTTAGCAGTGCTGCGAAGTATTTTAGCAAATATGGGAAATATCCCTCGGGAAAGTGAGGCAAGTTGGCCTAATCGTCCGAATATAGGGCAGATCTAGCGACGAGTGCCTAGATGTTTATTTCAACACTAAAATATCGTATTAAATCGTGATAGCCTAGTGAAGGCTAGCCACATGGTCCAGTCTACGACCATGCGCGAGTGTTTTACAACGACCGCAATCATTATGGTATATTCTCTCTCAACACCATACGGGAGTGGCACGAAAGTGCACAATAAAGTATCAGTATAAATTCTAAATATTCGTATCTGCGCATTCGACGACTTTGGTGACCAGCCACGTGGTCCGACCAAACGCCGTCGACGCCAATATCATCAGAGAACTTCATTAAAGCAAGTAAGCTGTATCTTTTCCTTATCACTGTACGTCCCCCTAATAATTACGTATTGCCGAGAACGTTGAGTCTTCAGAGGACCTAAGTGCACCCAGCCTTGGGAGCCCAATATCCGGTCCGCCACTGGGGCCTGACCTAGATATTGCACCGGCCGTAGGCAAGCAGGCACACAGCGTGCTTCAGCCATAAGCCACCCCATCCCCAGCTTCCTCCTGTGCATCGCAGAGCAACGCTCTCAATCCCCCCCTCTGACCCACGTCAAGCAATCAACGTACCGGGAAATCGACGCTACGTATTATAAAATAATTTATAGTATTGTTATCAATTAGAATTTACATGTTTATTTCTTTCATGTTGGATCCAACGTAAACTCAAACCCTGTTGTCAGTAGGGATGTCAACGATAATCGCATATCGATAATTATCGATAATATCGATTATCGATATTATCGCGATATGAGTTGTTGCATCGCGATTATCGTACGATATTAATTCCTAGCGATAATCGCGATATTATCGGGCATCTGCTGCTTCAAATTGAATTTAGCGCCAACGGATGTGTTGATTCTTCAGTTATCACGTGTTGTTGCATCGCCCCAATCACGTAAACTTCTCTACTGCGCATTGCGCAATGGCAGGCGTCAGCTGGCTGTTGCCTAGCAACGACGGGCCCGCCCTCGATGGGCCCGCCCCCCGCCGACCGCTCGATGCTAGGCTCTCACTGGCTCTCTCTCGCTTCACCGCTCTTCTCGCACACGCTGTCTCGTGGTAGGGGTATCGAGTGGCCGGTTGGCCGCTCCGCCAACCAATAGCCACGCTAGTCCAGTGAAGGCGCGCAATTCAAATAGACGCACTGCGAGAAACGTGTTTTATATACGCCGATATATCGTGATATGACTGAAGCGACTATATCGGCGCGATATTTTTTGTCCACGATATTATCGCGATTAATCGCGATATTAATTTTATTTCAGCGCGATTATCGATATGAAATTTTATATCGTTTGACATCCCTAGTTGTCAGTAGTTAGCATGTTCAACTGTTCAATAATAATGCAACCTATTGTTATTCAACTCTTTCTTTAAATTGGCATGCGAAACCCGAGATACTCCTCTTTATTTCACACTGATATTAAGCCTTCAGCAACACTTTTCAGGGGCTCTGGCACGGCTCATTTTAGAATAATAGGTGAACGAGCGGAACCTGCAGGCAGCCACGGACGATTGCAGCTCTCTGGTGGGGAAGCGGCTCAGCGCTGGCGCGCTCAACCAGGTACCTCTTCTTCCCTTACCGGAAGAAGTTGTATTGAGTGTACTCCCCCTTGTCGCCAAATGTTCATACCAGTTGTGTTTGTCAAGTTATTTCATTTTTGTGTAAGTAGCGGCGTAGGCAAGTAAAAGTTAGGACGGACCGGTCAGTCATTGATAGTTATTAGGGCGCGCAACGTGAAAAGAACCCCGAGATTAAATAAAATCACTAGCCCAATTTATCAAGTAAGGATTCGAGGTCTTAAACGCCACTTTGTCACCCAGCGGTGGGACGTAAGTAGGGTTCGAGGCCCTTGTGTAATTTACATTTGAAAACTGATTGCCGCATTTGATCGATTACAACGCGACACCGAATACAAGCCGACCCCGATCAAAAGTTCATCTAACAAAGAAGTGAGCTATGAAAATACTTGTAAGTTTGCTATCGATTCAAAGCTTGGGTGTCACTTTGAACTTTTTTTTTTTTACATTTTGGCCGCGGGAAAAACAATTTCGGCACAAGCTCCACAGAAGTAGACCGCAGGAATAACAGAGGGCGTAAAATAAAAATATTTTGTAAAATATTCCTTTTTTTAAATTTTGATCACCAAAGTTAGGGGTCGGCGTATATTCAAGGTCGGCCTATATTCGGCCCAATACGGTAATTTAAATGAAAAAGTTGATATAATTGGCTGAAATCTGAAAACCGGGACATTTTGGCATCCCAATAACTATTTTCGGGACACTGGCAAAGACTACATGAAAACGGGACGATTACGGTAAAACGGTGACGTCTGGTCATCCCACTAATATGTACCTGTGAATGCTCCGGGCGGGCGGACCAGTGATTGCTCGGATGCTGCGAGTACCAGTTCCCACGGTCTTGAGCGACAACACGACAAACTCCTCCAGGTCGGACGTGTTGAGAACGTGGGTCCCACAGCAAGGCTCCCTGTACAAGAACAAACGTTGTATCCCTCTGACCTCGGGCTGGATGGAAGGTTGCCCCACAAGCTACCTACTCCTTCTAGCAGGACTAATAAGTAATAATATTGGCTATTAGAAAATGTATTTTAGCAATAGATTCACCTTAAAATAAAAGAACACCAGCAGCTACAAGTACAGCTGCAAGTGCAGCTAATTTAAAGATTTAGGTACCACTTTACCACTATGGATAGTAATTTTACAAATTCACACTCATTGCTAATTTTTTTGCAGGAATGAAAAAGTTGACCATTGCCCAATTATTCTTATCACTAGAGGTAATGCAAAATGGTGATATAAAAACTAGGGCTGGGCTATGACATAAAGTTCAAATATTGATAATTGTCAAAAATTTCGATATCGATATATCGAAAGCAATATACGTATTTTAATATCCCCTCCCACATAACAGTTTGCAGTGAAATGAAAAACAAAGTGTTTTCTAAACCATTGTATTTATTGATTAATTACATTTGGGTGGTTATTAACTGATTAAACTTTTAATGAAGGGTATTTTTGTTATTACTGTATCGGTCCAAATATAGCGCGATGTTTTTTTTCCGAAAATACAATCTCAAAAACAGCACTCGCGTTATTTCCGCGCACTTGCATTTGAAATAGCGCCTGAACATAGGCCACCCGCAATACAACTCCCGCGCATCGGCTGCTGAGCTTCGCCCCGCCCACCCACTCGATGCCAGCTGAACTCGGGCGAACCTAGACGACGGCCTCGACCAGACCAGCTGTCTGCTAGTCGTCGCACAGTTACTCGTCTTGATTACGTCGTGACCTAGCTTGACCTACATAGATTTTGAACGTCGGGGTTGTCTATCTACGTTGCTAAGAGTCTACGTAGCGTAATAATGAGTGATGAAGAAGGAGAAGATGAAATGGCTCAAGATGAACAAATGAAGACTGCTGATCGCGTGGAAAAAAAAGGTTCCTCTGCCTTACAAATCAGCAAGGAATTGCGAAGGAGCTACGACGTAAACTTCAAAACAATGAAGACCAGGAATCAGACTGGTGAACTGTGGACTGTGGTTGGCATAATATGTGAGCTTGTGCTTGGCCCTACCCTGTTAAAAACCATAGGCCTAGGCCCTAACATTATTCAAAATGTTTTGTTGTAAGACGGACACGGCCGGCCGGCAGGCTGGTTATGCGCGCGCAGCGGGTGAAGGGGGGACGGACAAGTGTAGCGACGAGTGGTAAGGGGAGGAGATGAAAGGTGATGAGAACAAAAGTTTTAAAGGAAAATATTTTTTCACAGGCAATTGAAACATGGAACATTAGAAATCATATCTTGATTTTTGAATTTTTTTTTTTTTTTAGACTTTTATTTTGTTTTTTAAGTAATTACTTTTTTCGATATTCAACCAAATATCGATATCGAAAAAATCGGCTCATATCAATATCGTATCGAAATATCGATTTCTTTGCCCAGCCCTAATAAAAACCCAAATTTCGCGTTTTTCGCGATTTCAAAAAAATTGGCAAAACGTTACTAAAAAATTACTATAAACTATAAATTACCGTGATACGCGCCATTATTTTGGAGGTCTATTTCTGTGAATCCCATAACGTCACGTTAACGCCTATTGCATGCGTAATATTTGGTCTGGACCGGCACCTCCACCAAAACTGGACCGCCACCTCCAATATCGCCTCACATTTTGCACACTAAAAGGTTCAATTTTGCGATTTAATTCCCGTTTTGACTAGTTTGATACAATTTTGTTCGTTATTTTGCGCTATATGCGAAATTTGCGTTTTCAAAATATGTTTTTTCCATCTCTACCTAAATGATGTAATTTGTCAACGATATTACATTTTAGGCAATAAACAGGACATTAAAAAAAATTAGCGAATTTTGCTATCACCATTTTTCACTACCTCTACTAATAATCGCTCATACCTGCGTAATGACATTATAATTAATGTTAAGTGGTCAGTTCAAAGGCAACATAAATTCGTTGCAGTACAGTTCCATCCATTCAGATGTATAATGCAGCTACAATTTAGTGATTAAAATGTACTCTTCCGGATGGTCTAGTGGTTAAGACACTCACCTGGAATGTAGGAGACCCGTGGTTCGAATCCCGGTTGGGGCGGACTTTTTTAATTTCTGAATTGTTGGATGAGCGTAGCGAGCAAAGCGAAGATTCCATTCTACTACACTGGACAAAAAATTCCGGAATGTTTTTTTTTCTTTTTTTTCTTTTTTTTTGTATTTTTGTCTGTTTGTCCACACGATTCCGGCTAAACCGATACTCCGATTGCGATGAAATTTTATGGAGGCCTTCGAAATCTCTGAACTTAAAACTGCCACGTTTTTGAGCGCAATCGAAAAATTATTTCTCATGAAAATCAAAATTTTACGGGTTTTTTCTTTTTTAAATCAATTCTTTGACTTATAACACCTACATGCTTTATCCGATTGTAATGATTTTTTCACAGAACCTTAATTTATATGAATTAATATATTCGTGTGAAATTTGAGTACAATTGAATAATTATTTCTTATGAAAATCGAAATTTTACGATTTTTTTCTTTTTTTAAATTACGATTAGGGATTAATTAAAAAAATTTAAAATTTAAATTTATTTTTAATTGAATTTAAATGAATTTTTAAAAAATCTTCAACTTAGTAATGATTTTTTACAGAACAACAGAAAATCCGCAGAACACTTGGCTACTCAATGCACCAATTACGCTCATCCAACAACGCGGCGGGACTTAAGCGTTTTCCTAGTAGTAAATAATAATCTTAACTCAGTTCCAACTATGTCGGGTAGAGTGGTGGTTTTCCACCATTATCTAGGGCATGAAACTGTAGATACTAAGCTTGCCATACTCAGTGTTTCTTCCTCATCAATATCATCTTTCTCCTTAATTCCTCTTCACCAATTTACTCCACTCTCTTCTGTCTTCCCACAGCTTTACTCTTCACTGTTCCCAAACTACATCTCGCTTTCCAACGTCTTCTTTAATTAAACTTCCCCATTTCTCTCTTGGCCTTCCTAGTTTTCTTTTCCCCTCCTCTGCCGCTTCAAATTCTCGTCTTGGGATTGTCTCCCCGCCCATCCTTTTCATATGTACAAACCATCTCACGACGTTCTCCTCCTAGTTTAAACCTCAATCTCTTCAGTCCCAGTCCAAGTTCTTTTCTACTTCTACTCTTCTACTTCTTATCTTGTCCATCTTGGTAACTCCCTTGACACTTCTTAAGAACTTCATTTCTGCTGCTTCCAGCTGACTCTCGTTCTTTTGTTTCCAATCAATCAATATCGAGCCCTATTTCCAACTTATTCGGGTTGGGGGTGGGAGGTTCCCACCACATTCTTGGCTCCTCGGGCTTGATCCCAATAATAATAATAAAAAAAAAAAATACTTATATAAATAATGTGCACTGACCTTGAGGAGATGACTCCGTCCGCCACGATCTCCACGAGATGAATCCCCTCCTCGGGATAGACCTCCCCGGGCATCAGCGTCACGTCCTCGAGCGAGAGAAGCTCCAGCGACGAGACCGTTCGTCGCTTCACCTCCACCTTCGCCTTGATGCAGTTGTTCACGATGGACTCGACCCGCTCTACGTCGGAGGCGGAGAATCGCTCGCCGTACACGGAGAAGTCGAACGAGAGGCCCTGTTCAAGCCGGATGTTAATAGGGAAACACAAGTGTCATGTTGTAAGTCAGCCACTGTTAGGTGGAAGAACGATGTGTAATTGAACCTCACAATTTTGTGTCTTTGTCTTGTGTTTTAAAAAAAAATGACTACCTATCTATTTAAGTGTAATAAGGGAAGCAAGTTCGATGCATTGGAAGAGAATGTCCCCATAAGAATAGCATTGGTCTATTTTTAAATACTAGTATCTTTTGAATGAGAATTACTTAAGAAATATAGGGCTGTGCGAGCCTAGAATTTTTAAGTCGAGCCGAGCCGAGCTAAGTATTTAAAAAAAAGCTTGATTTTCAAGCCGAGCCAAGCAGAGCTTTTTCAAAAAAAAAATGAAATTAAAAATGGTTAGGCTACATATTTTCTAGGGATGTTATCGGGTACCTGGTTCTAGAAATTACCCGGAGCCGATTATAAGATCAGGGATATTTTTCGCGACCATTTTTAGGCTAATTCACGGGTTTATTTTACGCGCTACGTCGATGCGATCTTTCCCGCGGAGCCTACCCGCTGCCAGCAGAGTCGATAAAGAAGACCAGGGGAAACTTCTTTGTCGACTCTGCTAAAGAGTAACTCGAGTTGACAACAGAGCGCGTTGTAAGCCAACACGTGACACCTGCGCGAACTACGTGCGTGTTCGGTCGATGCAACCAACTCAACTCACAGCTGACGAAGAACAAAGATGCTAGGTGTGGAACTACATAGTTGGAAGAAGAATTATTGCGATGTGATCATGTTTCTACGATCACGACGCATTGGATTGTTATTCCTTGGCTTATCTCCTTTCTTTCCTAGGCTTATTTTGCGACGAAAGCTTCAGCGCGGGCGATAGTGTGATAGGTTTTCCCACATGAGAGAGACACGTTTGCATTCTAGGCCTAGGCCTATCGCATTCTACTGCGTCGACAGTCGAGTTGACTGTTGATCGCTGGCTCAGGCTGCCGCATTCTTCCGCGAAAGTCTTTGTTGACAAGACTGTCTGTTGAGTGCTGATGAAAATGAGCGTATGTACTGCGTGTTTTTGTAGGCTCGGCTCGAATAAATTGAGCCTAAAGCCAAGCTCGGCTCGGCGCGAGCTCAAAACTGAAGCTCGAAAAAGCTCGAGAAATCGAGTACTCGCACAGCCCTAAAGAAATATCATTCACATTACGTCATTCATCATTCTTTCCTTCACCTTAACAAAAAGTAGAATATTAAAACAATGCTTAGAACTAAAATGAATTCAAGTTAATTAAACAAGCTGATGTTTGCATTTTTTGCGCAACCGGTCCTCAATGATTGGCTGTTGAATCAAAGAAACGAAAACGTTGGACAGCCAAGCTCGCCGTGCAGTTGGATGTTGTACGTAGAAAGCTGTTCCTCGTTAATCGGCCGTGCGCCGCATGAGCAGGTTCCCCCTCTCTTTTCTACTGTGCGTCTCTTTCTTTTAAATCACTCCAAAATGCGAAATATACATGTGTTACAACTTACAAGAATGCTTGTATCTAATAAGTAATTATATTGTGAGTTTCATAATTTGACCATCAAATCAAATAGGCCTAAGTCAAGAAAATAATGGTAAATAACTTAATATTATGAATGATATTTCTTAAATACCTCTCGTTCAAAAGATGCAAGCGTTTTAAAAATAAACCAATGTTAATAAATAAATTAAATAAATAAATTTGTATTTAGAGTCTACCCACTCAGATATATAACTGATTTTCAGTGGGGGAGAGTAAACCAAAGCGACCAAGCCAACCCTGTAGGCCCCGACGCAATTGACGAGTGAGCGATAACCAACCAAAGACAGATATTTTTTAATAGGAAATAGTATAGCAATCAGTGGTATGGACAGTGCGAACACCCGCGGATGAACGCCAGAATCAAAAAGGCCGATTCAATCAATCAATCAATCGTTATGATTTTTCTGTGTCAATAGCATATTTTCAAAAATGTAGATATATATCCTATAATTAGTTTGTGTTTTCCCCAGCCGACTGAAACGAGTGTGAACATAGAACTACTCACGTTGGTTGAGACCCGACTCGACTTCTGCGCCGTCACAGTCAACACTTTCCTAAGAGCGGCATTGATGAGATGAGTTGCCGTGTGGTTGCGCATGTTGCCAAGTCTGTACTCAAAGTCTAGCTCCAGAGTTGCCATGTCGCCCACGTGAAGATTGCCGTCTAGAACATTGATAAATATTAAATAGGGAGATGTTTTACAAAAAGCTGATATTTCTAAATAAAGTCAAAATTTATGTTTGAGTGTTGTTGAATGTTTAGTAAAGTCTGTATAAGAGGGTATGTTTAATAGATTAACGCAGGGTTGCCACCAAGAAAAAATTAAAATCCTGTTTGAGCACATCAAAAATCCTTAGAAATCCTTAAATGAAACATTGAAACCCTTGAAAATCCTTTTAATGCCTAAATGTATCAATTTCGATTTGATATCGCAAAATGTTGTATTTTTTTTTATTATTAGAAAAGTAGGCCTATATTTAATGATTTGAGGCCAAATAGAGTTGATAACGTATCACCATAATACGCATTTAACGATTTTTACTAGGGTTGGGCAAAAAAAAACGATATTTTGATATGATATCGATAATTGGAAAAATTTTCGATATCGATATTTGATTTCATAAATTTTGTAATTTTGGTGGAGGTGCCGGGTAGGAAGTCTAAATTAAATTAACCTGGCAGATGCATTTGGTGGAGGTGCCGGGTCATAAAACGCGATTGTGAGATCGTAAATACTAGGTCTATCGTGACTAATTATCAACCCTATTTGGCCAAAATTATGAAAAATAAACCCACTCTAAAAAAAATTGAAAAGATTATTTTTGATTTTTTTTTTTTTTACAATTACATTTTGATATATCTATATCATATCAAAATTTTTCGGGTGATATCGATAATTGAATGATATGTCATAGCCCAGCCTTAATTTTTACTATCACACAATTGCGTATCTGACAGGGCTGCCGTTTTAACGGATTTTATCCGTTTTTACGGATATTAAGGGTGCAAAACGGATAAACGGATTTTTAGTCTTATTTACGGATATTTTGTTAGTTATGTTTTCTATGCTTATTTTCGTATATTTGAATCTGCGCGGGCTAATTTCGATTGTAAACATTGAAGGCGGGGCGATAATCGATTCGACTTTCGATAGGGGGCGGAGCATGGGCGGAGCCATGCCATGTACCAGTGTAGTAGGAACTGTTTCCATTGAGAAAAGCAAGGAAACAGCCAAGCAGTTGCTTTTGGGGAGGATGCAAGTTAAATTGAACAGCCAAGAGCCTACAAAATTGTTTTCTTTCGTTTTGTTAATAAAGTTTGGATTATGTGATATTAAAAGTGAAAAATAGAATTAAGGGCCATTCACAACCAACTTAGTAGCTAACTTAGCCTCTAACTTAAAGGTTTGTCTTATGGAAAACAACACGTCTGTTCATGACCAAACTTAGCCTTTAACTTACATTTATCAGCAACCGAATGTTTGCAAACTCCAAGGTTTTACTTAGCAGCTAACTTAACATTAAGCTTTTAACCAATCAGAGAGAGACTCGAGCCGACAATTTCCGGTCATATCCGATTGAAAACGTAAACAAACAGCAAAAATGGATCCCAAGAAACATCAGCTATTGTTCGATGAAAAGCTATTGAACGAATTCATGAAAAGGCCACTGCTATATGTAAAATCTTCGTCTTTATACAAAGATAAGAATATAAAAGAAAACATTTGGCTATCGATTGGGGCAGAAATGTCAACTGACCGTCAGTATTATTAACGTTTATTGCGGTACTAGGCCTAGCCCCCAGCTAGGGCTAGGCCATGTGAGGTTATGTAAGGCTTACGTCACGTTGTCTTAAATAAATACGTTTATTATTTTTACCATCAATTATTGTTTAATAAACTGTACAGTCTATAGTCAATCAATTCTATAATGCTACCTAAGTAGAGCTAGGCTAGGCCTACTTACTGAATGCTGAATGTTATTGTATGTCAAGCATTGGCGCGATAAAAGTAAACACTGCAAATCTGTGTTGTGATTGGTTTAAAAACATCTACCATGCACAGACATCTAGGAGGCAGTGGCTGTTAAGTTAGCGGCCTAAATATCTATCATGAACAGCAACCTAAAGTTAGAGGCTAAGTTAGCTGCTAAGTTAGAGGCCTAAGTTGGTTATGAACGAGCCTTAGTATGATTAAAATGTTATTATCAAGTTCTGCAATGTTATTATAGAACACAAACACATGGGCCAAGGCTAGGCCTAGGTCAAAATTGTGATGCAACATTCATAGGGCCTAGCTAGGCCTAGAGAACCTGGATCTTATTAACTACGTTAATAGAGAAGCGCATTTGGATGTTCGTGTGTTAAAAATTTCTGGACTCACCGCCCTAGAAATGTAGCGTTCTCACCGTCCAAAAGTGTGTAACTGGATGTAGTCAAATTCACGCCAAGCAATTTAATATATTCTAATAGTTTGCCTGAGGCATGAACCTACGCCTAATAATGATAATATCTAATATAAAAATGTATATATATTATAACATCCATTGTCAACGAATAATACCTTACTTATCTGCAAATTTATTTAAACAACATTGTACTTTGTTGGTTCTTGGGTTGATTACCGACGATAAACCGGGGAAACTTCATTATCGACTCTGGTTGCCATGGTTACCAAGACCTTGGGCTCACTGCCTTTGCTAGGATTTTGATAGGAATTATCAAGGAACCAATGGATTACCCAGGCGGTGAGCCCTAATAAATGTCTAAACGCGCTACGTATCTAGAAGATAAAGCGGCGTTAGCTAGGCCTAGGCCCTAGACCTAGAATTTTTTAACCAGGTCAGATAATATTATTTTAATGTTTAAAATGGAGTTTCTGTAAATAAATAGCATTTTTTAATTTGTATGCAATCTTAATTAAAGCAACCACGGGCGTTTCTGGCTCCTTTCTTCTCATCTGTGCATGGGCCTAGGCCCTTGGCAACTTTTAGGTTAAGATGGTAACAAATATAAACATCACATATATCCATTTTCATAGTTTGATCATTGAAATCAACGTTTTTAGACTTTTCAACGGATATTTGCGGTATTTTAACGTCCTCATACAGGATTTGAAAAAAATATCAGTGGCAGCCCTGGCGTATCATAACCCGGCACCTCCACCATGATCTAGCTAGGATTAATTTAACTTAGACTACCTACCCGTACCCGGCACCTCCAACAAAATTACGAAATTTAGCTTTTTTTGTGTAAATTTTGATATTTTGATATAAAAAATATTCCTAATTATTAGAGATGTGCAAAAATGGTGACAACAAAATTCGCGATTTTTTTAAAAGTTGCAATAATCCCTTCAAATTCAGTTTGCACATGAATCTCCTGAATTGTGATTGAATGGTACCAATTTCCAATTCCCGAATTTTCGCGAAATTTTAGTTGATACCGCGAACTAGTGGCAAAATTAGCAATTATGTCTTTAAATGCGAACTAGGTCACGAAATTTAAAAAAAAAAAAAAAAAAAGTTTTGGTGGAGGTGCCGGGTACATAGTCGAAATTAAATTAATCTTGTCTGGTACATATGGTGGAGGTGCCGCGTCATACAACGCGATTGTGAGATCGTAACTAGGGAAACGCCAAAGTCGTTGATAATTGAGTGAGTGAGCCATGTGTTGAGTAGGCCCTACCCGGGAACATTCCCTTTTCTCCCCTATACCTAAAAGGCTGGATCTAGCCCACTAAGCCCAGTATGGGGAATGATATCGGGTACTCAAACACATGGCTCACTCACTCGTCTATAAACGACTTTGGCATTTCCCTAGTACAATCATTGTACAAACATTTGTGGTCACAAACTCTTGTTCAACAGATACCCAGGCTAAATGGAACGGCCAGCTAGTGTACGACCCCTAGACTTAGAATAGTTACTGCCTCCAGCGTCAATGCAGACAAATGAAAAAAATGAAAACAATTTAGGCCTATAGACGAAAAGAGAAAATGGGTTTAAGTTTATTTGGTTTCCGGGCGCGTCAACCGTTCGGTTATAATGCGCCACTCTAGCCTAAGTGATGTAGGGAAGAAAATCCTATGCTGGTCAGAACCAGCCACGGGTAGGTGAAAGAAAAGGGGGGTTCTCACGTCGTCGTCGTGAAGGAGGTCGTCAGGGAAGGGGGAGAGGTCCCCGACGACAACTGCCAGAGGTCGCATCTATTCGGGGAGTAATTTATACTTCTCTATTATATTTACCATCTGATGTTTGCGAGATGGACTTCGTCCTTTTCCTCGTCTTTTACGATTAGCAGAGGCATGCTCTGTGCCTAATGCCCGACCATGCCAAGCTTAGGCCTACGTAAAGCGTACACCTACGCATATATCTAGAATTCATGGCGTAGGTTAGAATAAAGTATAGGTGGTCTAGACTACGATTTTAATTATACCTTTATACGCCGTAATACTGCGGTATTGCACTGTTTCTTGTGGATGGCCAGCATCATTAATTAGTTGATAAATCAAACAAGAATAATGACAGCTTTTAGAGAGCTTTAGAGAATGACAGGGTACTAACAACAAAATAAAATGAAAAAGACACCGTCTTTGAAAACTGATAGCGAGCGACTTTCATAGTTGTTTTTATATCGCAGGCTGTGGTCTCTTTTACATATGAAAAATCTAAACAAATGCTATCGATATTTAAAAATATAACATTTTTATTTCTTTTAGGTTTAAATCACAATGGATCTTGCTGATTTTGTTAGCAGTTCTCAATAAACTCGTACTAGATGTCTGTTTAAAATTTCAGCGCAATCTGTTCAGCGATTGGGCTGATTTTCAACGTACACACACACACACTCACATACACACGCACGCAGACTAACGATTGACCGCCATTTAAGTTGAATGGAGATCACTCCGTTCGCTACGCTTACTCGTTTAAAAATTATCGTTTGAATGAGAGTAAGCTAAAAATACTTCATATCCATATCAAAAGACATTACATAAAAAATGCATAATTTTTTAAATTTGGTGGAGGTGCCGGGTAGTCGAAATTAATTATGGTAAAAGCTGACGGAAACTTTGAAAACTGAAGGCTGAAATTGAGCTTAAAATTAAAACTGATTCTGAACTTCACTTCATGTGCTTGTTTTTCTTTTAAATCATTAAAATCAATCAAATTATCCTACTTGTTTTTTGGTTTTTTTTAGTTTTTTTTTTTTTTTTTTAGTTTTTTCTTTTAGTTTTGCATGAGAAAATTGTGTATTTTGGTAAATCGCGACAAATCGCAAATTTTTGGCGCGA
>JAMZAV010002668.1:0-151831 GCA_024449915.1 Sweltsa coloradensis
TAACCCAACGCGGCCCAGGCCGCATTTTTTTTTAAAATTTTAAACCCCCCCCTTATTCAAACCAGTGGCTTGAAACAGTATTTTACTGTTGCAAACTCAAAACAAGGACACAAAAGTAGGATGCCCATCTCTCATAAACGTAGTTTTAATTTATACTTTACTTTCAAAATAACAATTCCAAGCACGTATGAGATCGCAATGACCTTAATTTATTCCCTCTACGTCCATTTTGAATTAATCTTTTGAGATTCAAAATTATGTGTGTAAATAAATTTGAATTAAGAGTCAAGCCACTCATTAGCTCTCTCTCTACAAGAATCTACTGCGCGTGCGCGAGTGCCGTAGTGCAGTGTGGGGTTCTGATTTCTGTTATTCTGACAGCTGTGTTTCGTTCAGTGCTAATTTTCGTGGTATTATCCAGCTTATTAGCAACTGATTTTGATTGTTGACTGGAATGAGATGGGGAATAATTTGTTGTGTACCTGGATGCAACATAAACACAGCATATAATAGAGAAGTGTCCTGGCATTCATTCCCCTCGAGACGAAACCATCAAGCGAGATTGGGCACGACGTATTAACCGCGTTGGTTTGAGTGGCAAGTTTGCTCTGTGGACCCCAACAAACAGCCACAAAACATGCGGTGTAGCCTTCAATACATCGGTAAGGAAAAAATATGAAGATAAAGTGCCGCATAAACCTTTAACAAAAATATCACCACCAGCATAGCGTAACAATATCTGCTTCAATAATGCGGTAACCGGCATTGTAATGTTTGTGAGCACCGCTGTGTTTTTGATAAACCCAAATGTTTTTCACTGAAAGACTTTGGAAATGAACTTGGTAACTTCGTCCAGTAAACCCCTTTATTCTGAAGATCGCTCCAGATGTGCTTCTTTCCCCCTTAAAGGGCCGAGTTGGGGGCCCAGCCGAGCAGAGCCGAGCCGGGTTGAACCGAGCCGAGACGAACGAGCCCTTGACCAGCCCAGCAGAGCGAGCCGGCTTGAGCCGAGCCGAGCCGAGCCGACCGGGACAGAGACAGCGGCGAGCCGAGCGGCAGAGACTCGGGTTTAGCAGAGCCGAGAGAGACGAGCCGGTTGAACCGAGCCGGCAGACCCAACGGCTTGAAACCGGCCCAGCAGAGCGGCCCGGCTTGGCCGACGAGAAGACGACCGGGGTTGAGCCAGCCGAGTAAAGACGAGCCGGCTTGAGCCGAGCCGAGCAGAGACGAGCCGGCTTGAGAGTTAGTTGTGACTGAAAAATGAAAATACATACTGGAATGTGAGAAAGTAGTGCCACGTGATTTTCAGGGTCTACTAATTACTTTTATAGGCCTTGGCCTCTATATTAAGTGATATTTTGTTTTATAATTAGACGAGGGAGCGCAGCGACTGAGTCTGACAATTCAAGTCAAACGGCACTTCGGTGATTATGTTAGTGTGTGCGTGTGTGAAACACAAAAAACAGCCAAATCGTGAACCTATTGCGCTTAAATTTTAAACAAACTTTTGGTAGCAATTTACTGAGAACTGCTAACAAAATCAGCAGCATACGTTGCGATTTAAACCTACGAGAACTAATAAATTGAAAAATAGGCTGTAAATGTGTATGATCCAATTTAACGTCAATGGTTTTGTAATTGAAGAAACCTTTTTTATTTTTGATTGGTCAGGCGGTGAAAAGATCGTGCAATGACCAAGGTGTATCGAATCTAGCGCGCTCAAGGTTCCCCCAAATTCCGCTGGGAGATTGAGTAAACCTTGCAATCACTACACGTATTTCGTACTGGCTATGCATTCCATAGAACTCTACGATATGCATTTCAAAACCTGTTCTATTTGTTTAATACAATCCAGAAATAAAAAATCTATATCGACCGTTGATTGAACCATGATCACCAACATAAAGGATGGGTATAAAGGCGCCTGAGCCAACTAGACTAGAAAAACACAAGAGTCGTTATTAGACGAGTGAGCGAGTCATGTGTTGAGTACCCGGGAACATTTGCATTTTAGTTTGATCGGTACATATGTATAAATGATAGGGGTTTGAGTTTAGTTGGTATACGGGCGCGTCAACTGTATAGGCCATAATGCGCCACTCTAGCCTATGATAGGTTAGGGAAGAAAGACCCACGATGAATCCAGCCTTAGGCAGGGGGAGGAAATGGAATAATACCGGGTACTCGATACATGGCTCACTCACTCGTCTAAAAACGACTTTGGACGTTTTCCTAGTGTTAGTTTTCAACATGTATTGGGTACCGGTGCAGGCCTACAAACAGTCCACATATTGAAAAATTATTGAAATAAAATCAGGAGGATCTGTAGGAATTCTACTTATTTACCTGCAACGAATACACAAAATTAAAGCCAAAATTAAATAACAGTAAAATAAATAACTTATTTTTGATCAAATAATAACAAGCATTCAGGTCTGAAAACAATGGATAGCTCTAGTCTTTCAAGTCACTGGACAGATGATTAGATGACAAGCTTAGAAATAGGTCCTAGTTTATGAACGTGATACGATCGTGTGTAGGCCTAGGCCTGCTTTTACCTGCCTACGAGAGCGTATATGATAACTTAATTAATGACCCTACAGCACAGTTGAACCTATGTTATGTTAGAAAAACGCTTTCAACTGATGCATGCTTATATTTATTTCACTGAAGGTACACAATTATTAAGTTGTTAAAAAATAACAAATATTAATGAGTTTAAGTGGGTGTTTTGTAATATGTGCACGAAGTGAGTCTTGTGCAATCTCTTGAAGGTACTGATGCATCTGGGGGTAATAAAGACCAAACAATTCTACTGAAATCAAACGAGTCTTCTAGGGGGGCAGAACTAAACTTTATAATGAGGACTCGAGAAAGAACAGGGAGAGATATAAAGGATCAGGAACATCGATCGACGAGAGACAACTATTTGATCGTCAAAGCTCCATCTGGGCTGTGCACCATGAATAATGCAACGAACAGTCTTTCGGAAATTCTTAGAATCATACAAAGATGAAGCTGGTAACTTTTAAGAGAGAAATCGGGAAAGTTTTAAAGTACATGAGGGTGAGAATTATGTTCAAAGAGTTTGGGGGAATAAGTTACAGGATTGAATAAAAATGAACTGTGTATAGACAAAAAATTAAAAAGAAAATCACGTGCACGGAATTAATAAAACTATGGAGCAAAGTTAGTACATCCAAATTCAAAGGGGAGAAAATTAAAATTCCTCCTGCATTTTATAAGTCGCTTTCAGTTTTTGTTAAAATATTATAACGAAATACATCTCTGATTCAGTAATCACATATTAGGATTAAGTTGACAATATTGACACTTTATTCCATGTGCCACCGAAGTATTTCAAATTACGGCTCCAGGGTTTCGAAGCGGAGTGTAAAGTTACACCCCCAATAAAACTGCATCCCTTAGGTTAAACTTAATGGAATATTTTAAAGTTTGAAACTACCCCGTAAGCCCCAAGGAAATGTAAAGTGCACACACTAGTAGTTGGACGTTTGAAGATTTAATCTGAGCGCCCGCGTCTACATCTAAACTAGTGGATTACACTCATGTTGTTGACATAGTTCGCTCCTTCCTTACGACGAGCAGAGATTTGTCTCCAGAATTAAGGTTATGACGGATAACATTAAAACTGACAACTGTTTCATACCTTTGCTAAGTCTAGGTGCTCGTTACGGTGCCGCAGCCAAGCCGCGGTGCGCTAATGTACTAAGAAGCATATTTAATAATAAATGAAGATAATTGCGACCGAAACTATTTGTAGTATAAAATGAATACAATCCACGGTTTTATGATCAATCGCCTAATAAACAATATGTATTACGTTAAAGATCATTTTCCAGTTTCGATATGAACACCAACACTTATTTATTTCCATTCCATTCCAACCATTTGCCATATGTTAATACATTACAAAATTATGCCTATTGTTCATGATCTGAGATGTTGTGTGCTTGGTAAGAACGGAATAGATTTGAAATCTTAATTGAAGAGCACATCGGAAAAGTAAGTAATTAAATGTTAACATTAATTTTGAATGTGTTTATTAAATTAAATAAATACCGTACTTAATTAATAATTATAACCAGCAAATGGATGCACATTACCTACACGTTGAGAGACACAGTGCGAGAGAGAGAGAGAGAGAGAGAGAGAGACGCACATTAATCACGTTGGATTGAGCGGTAATTCCATTCTTAAGGAAAAACAGATAATAAATTACTTTTAAATGGTTTATCACAATCAACTTGTACAGCACCAGAATTTACAGTTTTCAATCTACTTTAAATAAAAAAATACTGGTATTCAAATGATGTTTCGTCGATTGAGTTGCGTTGGTTTTTGTATTCAGACGGTTACTTTTATTAAAATGGTGGGGGCGCTGGTCTGGAACATGTTAGCCTGTTGTCATGGTTTGTTTGGTCGATGTTGTATTTAGTGGTGTAAGAGAAAATTAATTTATCTGGCATTGGACACGAAATGACTGCCTCAGACTCAGTCACGAATTGGACCAATGTAGAAACAATAATCATTCCCATATAATATAAGAAGAGGAAAACATATTCACTATGTTGTTGTAAATAGATGATTTTCAAAATCCCCAGCGCACCTTTTATATCAGCGCGTGCAAGATTGTGGTAGAAAGGGCATTTACACGCTAAATGCCATATGCTCGGGTGTGTGGATAAATGCGTATTCAACAATGGCAGATGCAGTCAGCCACAATCCCAATCATATGGCATTTAGCATGTAATGGCCCTTTCTCCCATAATGCTTTGCAACGGAGCGTGCATGCGCAGTTAATCTGAAATGGTCTATTGAAATTAATCTTCATTCATAAGCATATTTTCGGGCAGAGCGAAAGGAATTGGTTTCAATTAACTGTATTCCGTTTTTTATGAACTAAGCTAATTTTGACAAGTTAAAATTTCTAGACTTGAATTTAGAATTATAGTTGATGTCAAAATCGTCAGACAAGGCTACATTATTTGATGTTTTATTATAAAATGAAGCGGATAACGTAACTTATTTACAGGAAATCATAACGGATCCAAAAACGTTCTTTTTGGGGCTTTAATACAGCTATCTGACGATTTGCTCTCAAAAGTATCTTCATGTTAATGTTTATCTGCCTTGTCTATTGTACCTTGCTTATTTTAATTATGTTGTGTTTATGTTTCTTAACCTGCAAAGAACAATTTATTTTTCAAAACTTTTTTATATTTATAATTTTTTTTGTGCGTAGTGTTATAATGCATACATGAACACATTCCAAATTAGAATTCTAGCAGAATTTATGTTTTATTTTCCATCTCGGGATAATGGACTGTAGATTTTGGTTCAAATTGAATTTTTAAATAGAAATTCCATCTACTCAATGAATCGATCAGGTTGAAAGTCTCTCTAGACGTAGCCCGTGCACAGGTGGTTTGCAGTGTAGGCGAGGTCCATACCGCGTAGCCCAGTAGAAGAACAGACAGAGTAATGTAAACAGAGGAGGGTTTAAAATCTGTGTGTTCAATCGATCTAAGCACAGTTTGGATACTTGAAACCGGCTTGTTTTTCACCTCGTAGGGCGAATATCTCCCCTCTCTTGCTCTAACCCTTGAACCAACAGAGAAGCAGCACCAACCTTGTTTACAGTTACATACATGCGGTGAGCGGGGTTTGCAGAAGGTCCAGCTGCCTTGCTTTGTTTCATACTAATACCATTACACCCTCGTTAGGACGCACTTGTTTTTAGGATAATTAGGCGTACAACATTTCAAGGGAACGTTCTCTTGCGCGTAGGCGCTCGGCCATATTAATATGTAACATTCATGTTATTACCAAAGTTTGTGTATAAGTCTAACCTTCAGCAGAAACAATGTATCAAATGAATCTTTACAAAAGTAATTATTTTCTCAACAAATGATTTTGATAAAGTAATTCATGTTGTGATTGAATGTGTGAAACGCATGCATTTAATTTGTATTTCTAACAATAAATTATTTTTATTTTTGTTGTGACGTTATTGTTTGCTTTATTCATTGTTACAATTTGCAAATTACAGAATTTCCTTTATTCGGACACAAATAAACATTATATCGTTAAATATGGTGTTTCCAAAAATAGTTACGAGATAATTCTTTAAATGGTTATCGTAGATTTTGCATTAGCTATAAAATAGGTGGTCTAATTAATGTTTGGGGTGATAGATTAGTATTATGTTATAAATAATTATGTTTGTGGTAACTGCGTCCGAGTAGCTCACTGGCATATAGTTACTTTCTGGAAATATGGAGATTTGTACTGATTCTCAACCAAGACGAGTTTGCATTATTAGTCTTAATAATTTATTTTAAAATAAACCTCTAAGTTGTATTTCAATCTCATAAAACTATTACAACACTGGTTATGACGAATAACTCAAATGAACAGCGTAATAAAATACATGTTTCATTTTGTGCATATTTGAAGTCTAGCTTTGGATCTCTTAAACTTTTAATCTAGAAAGCGCAATCTACAATTCCAGACAAAGTTCAATATTGACTCAAAGTTAGTAATTATCTGCATAATATAATGATCTCCTTGAACAGCCAACTGCGATCTCCACTCAGACTACACCAAGCTTATCCCGAGGCTTACAGGGAATGTCAACATGAATCTCTCTATTCTTTCATCTCCCCTGAGACAGAACGTCATTGTTAAGCCGATGTGGCTTTCATTCGTTCTTCAATGAATTTTGTCTCGTCTTTTGTTGGTTTCGATTATTAGATGAGGGAGCGAAGCGAGTGAGTATTACAACGCAAGTTAAACGGCACAAGATCTGTTTTTTGTGAGTAAGTGAGTGAGTGAGTTGGTTTCAGAACGGCCGAACGGCTAAGCAGATTGAGCTGAAATTTTAAACAGACATCCGGTACAAGTCTTTATACATTTTGAGCAAAATCCGTTGCGATTTAAACATACAAGACATAATAAATTCAAAATATAGCTGAAATGTGTAGGATGTAAGCTAATTTAACGACATAGGTTTTGTTCTTTTAAAAAAACATTTTTATCTAATCATTTTTAGAATGTCAGGCGATAACCAAGGTGGGCCGAATCTTGCACGCTTAAGGTTCCCCAAAAATTCCGCTCGGAGATTGAGTAAACCTTGAAATTTTTACTCATATTTCATACTGGCTATAATTTTCATTGTATTGTATGCATTTCAAAAAACATGTTCTATAATTTTTTAATACAATCCAGAAATAAAAATCTAATCCGACCGTGGTTTAAAACCAGGTCTCCCACATTCCGGGTATACAGGCGCCTTATAGCGAACTACAGACTAGGAAAGCGCCCAAGTCGTTGTTAGACGAGTGAGCGAGTTGCGTGCTAAGAACCTGGGAACATTTGCAATTAAGTTGATTGATATTATGTAAGGTATAAATGATAGGTTTTGAGTTTAGTTGGTATAACGGCGCGTAACTGTTAGGCCATAATGCGCCACTCTAGCCTATGGCTAGGGAGAAAAGAACCATGCTAGATTCAGCCTTAGGTAGGGGGAAGAAAGGTAATGTTACCGGGTATCAACACATAGCTCACTTACTCGTCTTACAACGTCTTTGGCGTTTTCCTAGTGATAGTTTTGTTAAACGGCTGAAATTATTCTTCGAATCTGCTTGGGCTTATGAGAGGTTATAGCTGTAGAAACTAGAATCCCACACTATCTGATTGAAATAGCAGAGAACATATTTTTTTACCACTGTTTTTTTTCTTTTTACCACAGAACCACTTTTTTATACAGTAGCTTAATAGAAGCTATTAACAAATTATTAATAAACTAATGAGCTGTCCTCCTCCATTTCTGGGGAAAGTTAATAATTCACATAGCTAAATTATAATATTAAAATTAATTAATTAATTAATTAATTAATTCGTATTTAGAGCCTACCCACTCAGTCACATCACAGGGGACATTAAATCTAAAGCCAACCAAGCCAACCCTGTAGGCAGCGACACCATCGACGAGATAATGCAAATGCCATGCTTAATACTTCTAGGCCAATTTAATAGGATTGAATGAGCTTCCAAGATACACTTTATTGCCTTTGCTTTGACATCGTCTGTTGCTACTAACTGAATGAAATGGTGTATTTTGAGACGAGGTAATATAACAGCTGATGTGCCGTTAAAAGAGGATTCACATACTTTCGAGAATGTCTCTTTAAGAAAGGGAATGAAGATAGCTTAATTAAGATTGACAAGTAAAAGAATTGTTAGGTATTGTATTCTAGTATCACAGAGACGATATTAGAACGTTGTATCATGATAGAATGATGATGATGATTATGATGAATAAATAAATAATAAATAATAAATTTAATTTAGAGTCTGCCCACTCAGTTATATAACTGATTTTCAGTGGGGGACTTTAAATCCAAGCGACCAAGCCAACCCTGCAGGCCCCGACGCAATCGACGAGTGAGCGATAACCAACCAAAGATCGATATTTTTAATAGGAAATATAGCAATCAGTGGTATGGACAGTGCGAACACCCGCGAATCAACGCCAGAATCAACAAGGCCGATTCAGAACAACTTTGAAATTTATTATGTGCTTCGTTGCTAGGACGGCTCCAAAGTCACCGTTTACAAACTCCTAAGACAAGAACTGATGACTTAAGTCCAAATCAGAAGTTAAAAAACTTCTGACTTTAGCGGGAATCGAACCTTGCACCTTCTGCATTGGAAGCAGATACGCTAACAACAAGACCAACGAGCCACACAATGATGAATGAATGATGATGAGATTAGTGAAAGAAGACTAGTTTTGAAGGAACAGTCCACAATGTTTCATCCAAAACTAGCCGTGGAAGAGTTTATTCAAATTGCAGAGATTATTGAAATTATTTAATTTGAGACTTTTTGGCGGATTTAAAAACAAATAACTGAAACACACGGTTCTGTTATATTTTTCTTATTTATTGTGTGTCCAAATCCAATTGAGTTATAGCTATATAAAATGGTGGAAAATAAATCATCATCATCTTCAACAAATATGTAAATAATAATATAACAACAATGTATAATAATACATTATAAAGTATGAAGTAATTACTCGCTGCATTTACATAATATCATTGTAATTATTTTTTTGCGTGAGTACAAAACATAATTTTCCACTTACAACACTTACAAATTGCATCTGATAAATGTAGGTGAAGTGCAAGTCTAGTCCCCCGTCCTTGCTTGCTAGCAAACAGTCTGGACATTTTAAACGATGACTGACGAGTTTTATAGCAGGCTTAGTGAGTATAACCAAGTGAAACGCCCAGAATAGCGCGAAGATTACAGTTACTACACCTCGCTTGTCCACGCTCAAGTCTAGTGGTGGAGGTGTCGGGTACACCTCGCTTGTCCACGCTCAAGTCTAGTGGTGGAGGTGCCGGGTACACCTCCTTGTCCACGCTCAAGTCTAGTGGTGGAGGTGCCGGGTACACCTCGCTTGTACACGCTAAAGTCTAGTGGTGGAGGTGCCGGGTACACCTCGCTTGTCCGTCAAGTCTAGTGGTGGAGGTGCCGGGTACACCTCGCTTGTCCACGCTCAAGTTCTAGTGGTGGAGGTGCCGGGTACACCTCGCTTGTCCACGCTCAAGTCTAGTGGTGGAGGTGTCGGGTACATGAATATTCCAACTTTATGTTGGGCTTTCATCAAAAACCTTGTGTTAATCTTCGGTAATGTTCGGTTTTGTCGTGAGACGTGACACGCACAGACGGACAGAAGGGGGAAAAATAATTCATACGGGTAAATTCACTACCGATTTACTTTATCTAAACCTAAAAGATTCCGTACGGACGAGATAGAAGTTACATACATAAGCGATTATGTTCTAATATGCTTAATGTATAATTATTTTTTAATAATTTAAAGAAATAATCATGGAACAACGTATCAAAGAAAAAACATTTACCTGTATGTTTTCGGAAAAGTAACATGGCTAACTTAAGAATCGTACGTGCATAACGTAGTAAATTATAAACTAGGAAAACGCTCAGTTGGACGCGTTGTTGAGCGAGCACCGGTACGTGCAACACGACCCGAGTAAGACATTCCCATAATGTTACATACCAATAAGTCTTTAAGGTCTTGACCGATTTAGCTGAAAATTTGAAAAAATAGGAGAGAATGGATAAAATCCACCGCCATCTAGAAGACCTTGACATCATTTCCTTGTTAAACTCTTTGGTTACAAATAATACACTGCTTCCTCGATAGTGTTTTGATTACTTCTAGGTGGCAGTGCATAGTGACCTGAAACCACGTGCGCCGTTGCCATGGTAACGGGACTTTGTTATAATGTAATTTCCGACTACACTACTTATCGGATCAAAATAAAAATAACATATTCGTGATCGGACGGACATTCTAAATGATTTGGCCACCTCAGATTTTGTCTCCGTTAAAGTTTGAAAAAAAACTTTCAATTAACTTTAATGTAACTTTTTAACTTTTTGAACGATTTTGCCACAAAACTATACAGCAACCCGCCTAGGTGGTATGTACATGTGTGCAAAATTTCAGGTCGATCAGAGAAACGGTGCGACCTGTATCGAAGCAGTAACAGAAAAAAAAAAAAAACAGACATTCGAGCCATAAGAGTCAAGTGGAGACGCTCGCTTCGCTCGCTCAATTAAGTTGGTTAATGTGTACAGTGTTAGCTTGTATTTAAAATCATTCACGCAAAACAACTATGGCATCATTTTATGTAAAAACAAAACAATAATGATAGATTGTTGTTTTTTCTTTATATTTTTTTATATTTGTATCATTAATTAATATAGTTTAATATCCATTTTGTTATTTTTGAAAGGCAGTTCTAATATTACTATTTCCAACCAACTTAACTGTAGTTCAGTGTTGTTTCTACATTTATGTAAATGTTTAATTGTTATGTATTAAAGTTTGAAGATGTATGGGTCTTGTCGCCCAAGCAGGATGACGATAGCTGTTCAATAAACATGAAGGATCCAGGTGAATCGCTCTTATCTATGTTTAACATAAAATAAATATAGAAACAGAGTTCGTCTTTTATTAAAATGTCTTAGACCTGCTAATATCGTTGTATTCTGACTTAACAAATATGGTCAATAACAACATGGTCAAACATGTCTTGACTGCAGTAATTGACAAGGAGAATGATAATATTATTGTTTTATTGCTATGCCAATCCATTCTACAATCCATTATTTCTAGAAAACTAAGAGCGTTTTCACATAAAAATTAAAATTACATAACATAATTAATCCATTTCTTGTACACGAGTTTAAGTAAAATAAATACTGAAACGTAAACTACTTTAATTGTATAGATAAATTCCAGAGATAAATAATAATTTGTTATTGCGTGTACCGGTCACTTCACAGGTAGCTACTACAATCGCCACTCGACTATCACTTTGAGACATTTTCACAAGTGAAATATTCTGTTGTGATTGGTTTGACAGCTTCACAAGTCTTACTTATCAAGCGAGAAATGGAATGGAGCTAAGTCCCGGCCATCATCAAGGAGATTAGATCTCGGAAGACCCCGGAGACAAACCAGCCCCCCCTCCCCCCCCCAACACAGAATCCCGGTAAGCCTGATTGAGTTTGTTTCTGATGTCGTTCAAAGTGTTTGGTTGTTTGGCCGCAGCCAATCAGCAAACCACTATGACGAAAACAATAATTCACAATGTTGAAAGAAAATCACACTGAAATGTTTAATAAAGCTTAATTTCTCATTGTTTCATAAGAGTTCATATTCGATGGATTTTTACTGCCAAATTCTATGCAGTTTTGAAGGATCTTCAATATAATGCTCCTAATTTACAATTTCGTTTATTTTATTTTTATTTATTTTTATTTTATAAAGGCCAGCTGCAACAAGAGCGATGTTGATATTGGAATACAACCAAATTAAATACAATATACCGAAGTATTTCTCAATTTCATTATTCGGGAATCACTCCCGTAGGTGTAATTGATTTTATGGAAATCAAACCAAAAATTAAAAAAATCCATCTCAGCGGGGTGTCGAACCCCGGTTCACCAATTTCAAATCTTTATTCAGATCTACAATGCACCAACAATCCATATGTTATAAACCATCTCGGTAGCTTAGGGGTTAAGCACTACCCTACTGACATGATTTTTTTTAATTTCTGGATTGATTTCCACAAAATACCAAAGTACATTACATCAAACAATAATTTTTAAAATCTTAACTGGTCTCCTGCTGAGGTGCTGCGATGACGCCACCAGTCGGCCATGACAGTAGGTGTGACGTCATCTGAAACTCTCGTCTTCTCCATATATCACATGAAATAGCAAACGAACTGAAAATGGCTTAGATGACTCATCCCTGCAATTATAACTATGGCTCGTCCGTGTCTATCATCCCTCCACTGCGGGAGGCCATCTTTATTATTAATAATGATGCGGGTCTCCTCGCCTTGATTGGCCCTCCTCTGTAACACGTGATTGTTAGGAGCAGACGCCAGCGAAACGGGAATTTACAACAGGTATAATGGGTAAAATGAGAACATATGTTTCTCTCCGACATTTGGGGTTCAGATTTCTGTTCCAATTTGTGAGGGACGAGCGCAGATCGGGTGACCGCCCTTGAAATTTGGAAATAGCTTCCTGGTCTTAACAAAGTCCTTCAAATGGATTCATAGAAAAAAATATCCTATTCGCAACTTTTTAATTTTTAGAACGTTTATTTACGAGAGATCAGAACCAAACATGTTATATTTAAATACCCTTAAAACTGTTTGATATGCTCAGAAAACCAGGCTTTGACGCAGAACGCAGAGGTAAAGTCAGGACCACTTGCAAGCTCTATAATTTGTCGTATCAGATTGTGGTTTGCACCAAAATGTTAAGTAAGAATGTGTCATATTGGTATCAAGGCACATTTTCAAAAAACTTCTCACTTTTCTTAATAACTGACCGTAAATTTGACACCAAACTGTTAATTTGTAGTAATTTCTAAATTTTGTGTATGATACAAATATTTGAAATTTCAAAATCGGCTTTGATAGAGACTCGCGCTCATCCTTTGTGAAAAGCCTCCCAAAGATGCAGATTTTTTTGGATGAAAATTAAAGGTTGTATGTGAAATTAGCTGGATTTGACGATCAAGCGGTTTTTTAAATGGGCATTTAACATTATTAAAAAGTTGACCCGAGCTTGGAAAACAGTCTTTTAACACTATTATTTATAAATCAAAACTGTTGTACGGATAAAGACAAAAAACATGAACATTGTGAGTTTAACAATATTGTAAAAATGGGTTTTAACTACAAATCAATGGAAATTAATTAATCTACAAGTTGAACCCATATGTAGTTTCTGAGAATGGAAATAAATTTAAACATTCAATCAATCATTGCTAATTAGCGTGTTAGTTTAATGTTGTTGTTTATTATTTTATTCGGTTCAATAAGTGCACAGCAAATGCGATGTTGCCTGTGTTTGGTTAATAAAACATAAACCACGTCTGCAAAAAACAATTTGTTCATAGATAATGACGATAATAAATAATGTTTAAATGGAGTGGAATTAAGTGAACTTTTGCTGAAGAAAGATGGTTCAAGTAGATATTATTTTGTGCTTTAATAAGTTGTACCAATTTTTATGTAGGCTTTTATTCTTGCAAACTTTCTTATTATTATTTAAATTTTAGAAGAAAATTAAAAAAGAATAAGGAAGTAGGACTTTGTGGACAAACTTCCTCAATTTATTTGAATTATGGTTTTAATATTAAAACAGGATGTTATCAAAATAATGTATTAGGTTATGTTACCACAATATACTCTCAACATGTTGAAAGCTCGCACGTAGCAACTTTCCAGGGTCCGTGTCTCGAGACTGTTAGCATCTCACACGGAGGAGGAAATAATTCTCCTGCGAAGCTGCCACGGTCGAAGATCAAGATACGACCGAGTGAACGAGCAACATATTGTTGTGTCGTGAAAAATTGAATGATAAGGGAGGGGGGAAGAGCCATCACTTGATCCATCCGCCTTCAGCAAGGGGAATGAGATTGAGAAGGAAACCTTTAAAATGCAACACGTCACTTCGCTTCAGGGTTTTATCCCCCCCCTCCCTCCGCCCTCCCACACACTAGACGATAAGCCACACTGCCGCATTGAAAGCCGCCACGCGGGTCCCTATATGGCTTCGATATACTTTCAATTGGACCAGGTGGAAAAGGGAAACTTGCTGAGAAAGGCAATTGAGAAAGCTGTGAGAGGCAAGGAGTAAAACATTCTCGAATTATAAATCGAGTGAATCTTTGCCGATGGGATAGAAACGCATCTGGGGGTACACTGATGACTAATACTGGGATACGATTATAGTGTTAATTAAAGCTTGAGTGACGACATAACTTTTGTTGCAAGAATCACTAAATCAGTTTAACGTACTATTTACATTTAAACATACCACACACTACAATAATAATGATTATGTGTTCTGGATGATTATGGCCAATGATACAGCCCGATGATCATCCAGAAATCATCAACGGATCGTGAAGGATCATTAAAACCAAACGCTTGGCCCCCGAATCTATCGAAGTCCAGTCGTCTAGCCACCTGGCTTGGGTAATGTCAAAGAAATTCAAAGCAGTTGGAAGAAGTATGAAGAGTCACGTACACAACAGTCCCTCAACGCACACTGCCACCTACTTGTTGAACACTTTTACTTGTTTACTGAAAATAACATGGGGTTGTGTCACTTAGCGGACTCTTGGTAACAGTGGTTTGTAAGTGACTATTGTGCGATGTTGAGATATGAAACAGCTGACAGACTCGTGTACAATAAGGACTCGGGAGAGAAAGCCATGGAACTAACAGCTGAATATGTCCACTCACAATGCAGTGCAACAACGTTTGAACATGATCTTTGACGATGTGAGTCTATGATGAGATCAGAGAGCGCAGCGACTGAGTTTTACAATTCAAGTCAAACGGCACTTATTCTGTCCCTGTGTTTGTGAGTGAGTGACTGTGTTTTCCGAAAATCAGACGAATCGCTGAACCTATTGCGCTGAAAGTTAAACAGACATCCGGTACGAAGCAAAAACAAAAAAATGAAAAATAGGTTGTCAAAGTGTATGATTCAATCTAATCGACTAAGGTTTTGTTCTTCAAGAAATCATTTTTATCGAATCTTGTTTGTCATGCGGTGAATGCATGCAGTGTCCAAGGTGAATCTAATCTTACACACTCAAGGTTCACCAACATTCCGCTGGGAGATTTAGTAAGTCTTGCTATCTTTACACGTAATTCATACTGGCTGTTTTCAATAGTACTGTATAATATGCATTTCAAAACATGTTCTATATAATTTTTTAATACAATCCAGAAAAAAATCTAGCCCGGTCGACCGTTGTTTGAACCCGGGCCTCCAACATTCCGGGTATAAAGGCGCCTTAATCAAGACTAGGAAAACGCCAAAGTCGTTTGTTAGACGAGTGAGCGAGTTATGTGTTGAGTAACCGGGAACATTTGAATTTAAGTTGATCGATATTGTATAACTGTTAGGGTTTTGAGTTTAGTTGGTATAAAGGCGCGTCAACTGTTAGGCCATAATGCGCAACTCTAGCATATGATATTCTAGGGAGGAAAGACCCATGGAAAGGGAATTCTACCGTGTACTTAACACATGGCTCACTCACTCGTCTAACAACAACTTTGGCGTTTTTATAATGACTTAAACCTAAGAACCTTTTTCACTCATTTTTTTATGGTATGGTTGCTGCATTCAGGAAGATGATTGCGCCCATTAGCAACGAAAATAAAACAAACTGATGACGGTGATCTAGATGAATGGAAATATAAATTAATTTCTTTAACACGTATTGCTTTCTGCCCGTAATATTGTATGTCAATACCGTGTAATATATTATATATAACAGCATATTTAACCAACCACCCACTAGCGCACATAGGCCTAGATTGTTTGCTGTTTTAAATAGTTCTGTGAAGTATTTTATGAGACGTTTAGAAGCATGTGGAGCATTCTTTATAAAATAATAATGTTTCAAACTTATAACGCTTCAGGTTATTTCGAAGTTTTAAAGAAGCGTTTTTAATTTTTTTATTTTTACTTGGCACCAAACAAAAATGTTTTGAAATCTCAGTAAAGTGGAGCTTTAAAACTATTTCCGCAGCCAAACTCAATTAAAATTTAAGATGCCATTTATGAAAGAATCCAAGAGAATCAAGAACTTACGCTAAATTTCACTGGTGCGTCAGCTATGAACATTATTATTTCAAATGATAATACCGTCGAAGATATTTAATATTGAATTGGCTTTTACTACATTTATGGGAAATTCTTACTGAAAGTACATTATTCACGTATAACTTTAGTAGTTAATTGATTAAAAAATTCGTTTCAAGCTAAAATAATATAATAAACATGAGCTTAAAACGATTTTTTTATGTGTGACAAAACATTTTTGTCTAATTACTTGTAAATTTGTTTCCAGTTTAAGTTAGGTAATACAAAATAATGATTGTTTTCAGGTAATAAAGTAAAAATAATAATATGTAAGACTAAAATCTGTGCGAGTACCCGAAATTACGTGTTGAGTTAAGTATTTGGTTGTTGGTACTCGACAGGAAAAGATCGAGTATTTGCGAAAAATAATTTTGGTGGAGGTGCCGGGTCCCGCGCGAGTGTGAAAACGTTACATTCGAATGCGTTTTGACGATACCTTGGCAACCTTTTTTAGCCCAGTCTTTTGATTGGATGAGCGTAGCGAGCGTAGCGAGCGAAGCGAAGATTCCATTTCACTACACTGGAGAAAAAAATCCGGAATGTTTTTTTTTTCTTTTTTTTTCTGTATTTTTGGCTGTTTGTTAACACGATTCCGGCTAAACCAATACTCCAATTGCGATGAAATTTTATGGGGGCCTTCGAAATCTCTGAACTTAGAACTGCCACGTTTTTGAGCGCAATCGAAAATTATTTCTAATGAAAATCGCAATTTACGATTTTTTTCGATTTTAAAAAATTTCTTCGACTTATAACATTACATGCTTAATCCGACTTTAATGATTTTTTTGCAGAACCTTAATTTTATGAATTAAGAATTCGTGTGAAATTTGAGAAAATCGAAATTATTTCTCATGAAAATCGAAATTTTCGGTTTTTCTATTTTTTAACAATTCTTTCATTATAACACCTACATGCTTATCCTATTGTAATGATTTTTTACAGAACCTTAATTTTATGAATTATATATTCGTGTAAAATTTGAGCGCAATCGAATAATTATTGTTATGAAAATAGCAATTTTACGATTTTTTCTTTTTTTAAAATACGATTAAGAAAAAATAAAAGAATAAAGTAATTTTTATTTAATTTAATTTAATTTTAAAAAATCGACTAGCAATAATTTTTTCACAACAACAGAAATCTGCATACACATGGCAGGTCAATGCACCAATTACGCTCATCAACAACGCGGCGGACTTAAGCGTTTTCCTAGTACAAACTGTACATTTTGGGAAGTTTTAAACCTTAACCGGGACGGCGGTATAGATAAACGCTTGTCTTAAAACCACACGAAATGACGAATTTTGAGTCATAATAAAAACGCTGCAAAACTAACAAAATTTATAATAGAAGTCATATGGTTTTGTAACATTTATAGGCATATCGTTCAAAAAAAATATTCTGCTCGGTCAATAATTGGATGAGCGTAGCGAGCGAAGCGAAGATTCCATTTCACTACCGGAGAAAAAAATCTGGAATGTTATTTTTTCTTTTTTCTTTTTTCTTTTTGTATTTTTGTGTGTTTGTTAACACGATTCCGGCTAAACCGATACTCCGATTGCGATGAAATTTTATGGAGGCCTTCGAAATCTCTGAACTTAGAACTGCCACGTTTTTTTAGCGCAATCGGGAAATTTTTTCTCATAAAAACGCAATTTTACGACTTTTTTCGATTTAAAAAAAATTTCTTTGACTTATAACACCTACATGCTTTATCCGATTGTAATGATTTTTTCACAGAACCTTAATTTTATATTCGTGTTAAATTTGAGCGCAATCGAATAATTATTTCTATGAAAATTGCAATTTTACGATTTTTTTCTTTTTTAATAATTACGTTTAATTAAAAAATTAAGTTAATTTTTAATTTAATTTAATTTAATAAAAAAATTAAGTTAATTTTTTTTTAAATTTTAATTTAATTAAAATAAATCTTTGACTAAGTAATGTTTTTTTCACAGAACAACAGAAAATCCGCGTAACACATGGCAGCTCAATGCACCATATACGCTCATCCAACAACGCGGCGGGACTTAAGCGTTTTCCTAGTTCAAATAAAAAAATAGTTTATTTCATACTTAATCAAAAACTGGCCTTAAATCAGACTGAAGGGTTCCACCGCTAATTCAGATCCATCGTTATATAAATTTAAAAAAAATGAATACTGAACACCCAGAAATGTGGCTTCATTATTTATTGTAAAATTGTACGTATTTCAAAATATAATTGCTTACCTTTGTACAATCCTGATAACTTTTATCAAGCGGAATATATTAACAAAAGAGAGATTTTTCAGCAAATGTCTGCTATAGTCGTATATTGATTTTTTTTAAATAAGGCCGATCAGGGATAGACAAGCTATTTGTATATTCAGTTTGAGCTGGAAAAGACTGATTATAAAACGTTTTCACAATTTTATCGGGAATTTAATATTTGAACAAAGCTAAATGTGTGGATCATAGTACAAAATGCGTTTTGTTTGAATATCTCAACCAGTGACGTTCCATCGTTTGAAAAAATGCTTTTTATTTCAGATATGATTTTGTTGACAGAAAGGTTCACGATGATAATGTGAAACTTACAGACTGAGGGACAAAAAATAATGATAGTAGAGCAAACATTTTTGTTAACAATGTAAACTGACAAATTGAGTTAAAAATAAGCTACGTATCTTAAACAAGGGCTTTAAAATCTGACTTCTCTATCATGTTATCGAGTTTAAAAACCACACTGGATTGTGAGAATGCACCTTCCTTTAATTTGCTCTAGGTTTGGATATATTATATTTATAAGACTTTAATAATATACTACCAATAATGTCAACAGTAATACCAATATACCTCTATACTCCTCCTCCTCCTAATTCCTCCTGGAAATGTTGAAAAATAAAGGTTAAACAGCTGACCTGGATGGTAAAATAATTACAGCATACAAACAACAACAGCAGTTTTTCTAACTATATAGTTTCAATTCACTATTTTTGAAACATAATAAAACACATCTTGCGTTGAATCCTCCTGGTTTCACGTTCGTTCGAAATGGCACTAACCAAAAATCACATTTTTCGATTATAAATTAAAAAATTAGTTTATACATTTGAGTGTTTAAAAACTATTCATATATCGTTCAGATTATTGTTTATACATACTTGGTTTTATAGTAGGCAACTATGACGCTGTTATGATGTTAGACAGAAATTAAAAAAGTGCCTCCAACGATGTATTAACAAACTAACACATCCACAAAATTGAATCTGTTGTGTTTATATATCAGTTGGTAAGAGCATCTGCCCGGACAGCAGAGGTCTCGGGTTCAATCCACGGTGGAAGACCTTTTATATTTCTGTCCATCAAAACACAATACATTTATTTATATACACAATAAATTTTCAAATGTTTTGTGAACAACATATTGGAGCCCTATTCAAGTTACATAAAATGTAGGAATTTAAATTCATTGCTTACAATGTATGTTGTTATGAACTCTTGTATTCGGGAAACTCGTTTAAACTCAAGACATGGATGTAAGCTTTGTCAAGTATATTTTATCCATCCACTTGAAGCGCAAGTCTTGCAACAGTGTCAACAACCGGCGTAGAAACTAGGTCACGTGTCGCATTTTCACTTGGCTGGCGAAACATCCGTTCCCTTCTTCTCCAAGTACATCCTTAAATCTGTTTGCTTGCTGAGAGCTTCCAGCAATTTCCACTCTGTGTTTGCCAAATAACAAGGTTTTTGCTACGACGCTCTTAGTGTTATTGATTCGGAATTTGTTTTAAAGTTAAGAGACAACACTGTTTTATAACCTTTGTACGGAAAATTCTGTTTGAACGGTTGTCTGACTTGACATGCCTGAAACTTATTGTAGCTGTGTAGGGTAATAATAGCCTACTAACTCGATGACACAACGGTTTTCAGTGGGTGCTTTCATTAAAAGCGAACCAAACTAACCGTGTCGGCGCCGACGCCATCGACGAGCGAACAATAATCATCCAGAGACCGGTATTTCAAAGAGGAAACATTGAACCAATTCGTTGTGGGGGATTCCACCGGCGGGTGACGTCATAACCAACTAACTGTTTTTAAAATTCTGATATGGTGCATCAGTTCTTGGCTTAGGAATGTTAAAACGGTGACTTTGAAGCCGTAATAACAACGAGGCACAATTCTAAGGTTGTTCCGAATCAGCCTTGTTGTTCAGGTGCTGTCAGCGATTGGAATCGTGTCCAGCTTCATTGATCGGTTTTTCATACTAATATGTCGTTCTCTAGATTCCCATTGTCTGCTCGTCGATAGTGTCGGTGCCTACAAGGTTGGCTTGGTCGGCTTTAAATTAAATATCCCCCACTGAAAATCAGTTCTGTGACTGAGTACTCGATCTGAAAACGATTTTATTTATTTATTTATTTATTTATTTATTTATTTATTTATTTATCGAGATGCAAACGGGAAGGGACGACTTGATTAACAACCAATTTCATTGTTCAAATCCCGTTTAAAATTATTTTATGCCATAATATTGATGTGATTATGTGAAATTTGTTAATAATATTTCGCTACAACCATTAGAAGATATTTAATTAATGGAAGAAATAATGATTAAAATCAACCTTTTTTCAATGAAATAAGCGATGAAACGATTCTTCACGTTATCTCTAGCGAAATCAGCAATAGCCCTAATGGAAGAAAATAAGGATACCTACAGCCAAGGTTCTCTGCTAAGGAAATTTTATTTCGTGAGCGAACCGTTTAATTCGATGTTAAACGTCATGTTGTCGTTAGTGTCTGTTAAACGTTAAACGTTTCCCTTTAAAGAACTTTCAGTGGAAACGTGAACATTTTCAACGTGTCGAATTTCCTTCCGAAAGAGTTTAAGTATTTCCCCTCTACGAAACATTCTCTAAACTTGACTTAAGCACGCTACATGAAAACACTGAGGCGTAGAACAAAGCGAGAATATTCTTGTTGAAACACGATAGGTCTGATGAAATTCTGTCACGATGCTAACCGCAACGGCAAAGGTCGATGCAATTTGCAACGTTGCCGCGGCGTCATTGTCTGACAAGATTGAAGTCGATATGGAAGTAGGTAATCAAATGGTGAACTCCCTTGGGGAATGAACGGGATACAATTCTTTATCTTGCTCTACATGCTAAAGCTCATTCTTTGCCGTACGGTATAAGACAAGCTATGCAGCCTTCTTTCATCTTGTATTACGCTTTGTTATATCATACAGGAAGATAGGAATACTCCGCTGCGTGAGTAAAACATCGAGACTCTTTAGATTGTCAAGAAGGGAAGTCTGAAATACATTTCATCTAAGTTATATCTTACGAGTAATCATAGTATCTTGTATTTAATATCCATAATTCATTCAGCTAATTAAACGAGGGAGCGGAGCGACTGAGTGTCTCCATTCAACTCAAACGGCCCTCATTCTGTGATTCTGTGTGTCTGTCTGTCTGTCTGTTCTGTCTGTCTGTCTGTACGTCGCAAATCAGCCGAACCGCTGAACAGATTGCGGGGAAATTTAAAACAGACATCCGGTACGAGTTTACTGAGAACTGTTAACAAAATCAGCTAGATCCATAGCGATTTAAGCCTACAATAAATAAAAATGTGATTTTTAAAAATATCGATAGCATTTGTTTAGTAGCAGCTAGCAGAACGAGATCTACCTGGCTGACATGGCCCAGAGGTAAGAATTTAGCCTACCACACGGAGGGTAGGGGCTCGATGCCCGTTAGGTAGAACTTTTTTATATTTTTACACCCACATATTATTTTTGGGGGGTGTTAAATGGTAAATAAAAATTAGGTGATTTTGTTTTATTTTGATAATTTGTTTATGTTTCACGCTTCGAACATGATTCGCATTTGAATATTCAATTTAAATAGCTAGGGAAACGCCAAAGTCGTTGTTAAACACGTGAGTGAGCCAAATGTTGAGTACCCGGGAACATCCCATTTCCTCCCATATACCCAAGGCTGGATCTAGCTCGGTATGGGGAATGATACCGGGTACTATACACATGGCTCACTCACTCGTTTAACAACGACTTTGGCGTTTCCCTAGTCTAACTGTTGAGTAACCAACTAATGAAATGATTATGGTTATCATAATGATAGCAAGTTATCCGACAGGAAAATGTACTTGTCTCTTTATCAAGACATTAAAATACCCGACCTTTAGGGAGGTATCACTCACAGTCTCTTTGTCTCGTCGTTTACAGATGAATTAGTTAATTAACACATTTTAGTCTGTCAAATGGTTTCGATTTCCAATTAAATCCAAGTATTTGTTTATACATGTTCACAAATTCTCTACTCACAATCATTTACTGAATACATGCTTTTCGCCTGTCTTTTATAATGTTCTAAATATATCTTCATATTGTTTAAAACAAATGATATTAAAATAACTTTTTACTAGAATAACATGAGCAACGTTAGAGAAATACATAATACGAAAACCCGGCACCTCCACCAAAAGTGAAATTATTTGGTTTATTAAAAATAAAATAATGATAATAACTTTTGATTAAAATAACTTGGAGCAACAATGAGAAAGACAACAAATTGAAATCCCGGCACCTCCACTAAAAAAGAAAATATTTGTTTTCGTAAAAAAATATAACAATTAATTAAAATTTTATTATTATTACGTTTGTGTTTGTTTTTACTTCTTATTTTTTGTGTTTTCCAAAATAACAAATAAAATATATATATATATATATATATATTAAAGAAGGGTAATCTGGACATTTGCCGATGATATGTTTTAAGACTGTTGGATGAATTCGGTCAAACCAGACTTTAAAAAGAAATTCGCTGGATTTTTATAATTAAATTGAAACTAATATTGACATATAACCCATACAAACATACAATGCGTATTGTCGCCCTTTGAAAACAATGCTCAACGATCAAGTACAGCAAACCTCGTTATTTTCCTTACGGCGCTTCGTATTTGATATACAACTGGTCTTCCGCATGACTAACACAAATCTAAAACCTTATTCAATGTTTGTTTTCCAAATGCAAAACGCGGGATTTACATTAGCAACATTTTCATTGAACCACAAGCACACACACACAGTTACGAATATCAGAACAGAACGTGGGCGTTTTGCACTTCGTTTACAGAGGCTACACTGAACATAATACAACACTTATCAACAAAAAACTGAGGAATTCTTTTTTCAATTCCTTATTGTTGTTTAAATATTTGTTTGTTGTGTTGGATGAATTGGCAGTGAGTGCTTGGGCTACCGTAACATGATGAATAGTATCTCACGGAATCCCGCATACAAGTTACGGTTGAATTTTGGTCGTTCTTCATATTTATTGATTATTTGTATACATTCTGTAGTTTAAAACTATCTAAATAATATTATATTTGGAAGACGTAAAAAGTTTCACATTTAAAACAATTGGAGTATCTAGTATATTTAATTACAACGTACCTGTGGCATAAAAATATGTTTGCCCACATGATAAATATTAAAACAGGTTTAAATTGAATATTTTTATTTGTGTTGGATTTCTCTTGACCATCCGGTTTTACTTTGTGTTTTTCAAGTTTAAAATCTCAATTTCCCCCCATACTGACAACGATGATATTTATAATGACGTAGGTTTGCAGTTTTTGTTACGGTTGGTATGATTTTATACTATTTTCTATCCACGTGGCTTGATTGCATACCTTGTTCGTTGTCTTGTCTTGTCGCTTGTGTGTGTGTGAGATTTACATAATTAATTAAATTGCATCCAGTAAATATTGAAAAACTGACAGTAAAGATGACTTTCTTTAATAGCTGTTACAGACAAGTCTCATATATGAAAAATAAAAATATTACATGAAAAAAATAATTTTTTTGAAACAACGCTTAATTTTAAATGTACTAAAGGGTAAAAAATAAATTTTCGCCCAACAAATTTTTGTCTTACTCGGAAATTAAAAGCGTTGGGCGCTTTCCTTCCATGAAGAACAAAATCTAACGGTTTTGACATAGATTACAGAATTTTGTTGTTCATGGAAGGAAAGCGACAACGCTTTTAATTTCCGAGTAAGACAAAAATTTGTTGGGCGAAAATTTATTTTTTACTTTTTAGTACATTTAAATATAAGCGTTGGTTTTAAAAATTATTTTTTTCATGTAATATTATTTTATACTTTTTAGTCTTAATGACAATGTATTTATTTTTTATATTTTTTATATTTTTTGAATTATATTATATAATAACAATCCATTCCTACCGTGTTAGATAACAGTAGTTGCGCTGGTACCAACTCCATCCGATCAACTGTGAGGTCGAACCACGCGAGGGGAACGCAACTATGCGTACAATGCCATGGTGAATGACTCACCGCACGGGATTGAACTTGTCAGTGGAACGCGGTGAGCGTAGTCGCCGCATAGCAATAAAGGACAGACAGACAGACAGACAGACAGACAGACAGACAGACAGACAGACAGACAGACAGACAGACAGACAGACAGACAGACAGACAGACAGACAGACAGACAGACAGACAGACAGACAGACAGACAGACAGACAGACAGACAGACAGACAGACAGACAGACAGACAGACAGACGAGCACATGAAGCTTATATTATAAGCGTTGTAATAATAAAATAATATAAAAGTTTGAATTTAATTATTAATTGTACACATACAAATACGTTGATCAACGGTTAATTTGATTGGTGGTTTCTGCGATCAGTTAGTTGAAATCCTATATTGATGTACGTGTTCCTGTATTTTTTCTTGTCTAACTTTGGAGATATCGATTTGGTTTCGCGTCTGTTGTGAATGCGAGTGCGATCTCCAGGCAGATAGCGCCACGCTCGTTGATTCCGAGATGTATGCAACAATAGCCCGACTCTCCTGGGAGAAGCGCAAGGAAACCAGAACAAAGCGAAATCACGAGGCAGGCGCCATTGTTTCTTCTGTACAACTGATGGAAAGATATAGTCGAGAAAATGAGAATCTTGCTATTGGTTCGCATTTTATGATTATGTTTTGAAGATTTTGTTGGTACATTCCGCGGTGGCACATACGTTTATGGCACTGGTTCGAAGCGAATGGCTCTACGAGGACGTGGTTCAAATCCAGGATAAGGCAGGGGTTTTTGTAATCGTCTTCCATCGTCGTCTATCATCACTCATCGTCTCCAATAGCCTAAGTGCATTGTTAAGCAACAGAAAACATCACCATCCTGATGAGATATTTATGATTGTACCAATCATCAAATGCAAGCCATCAATCAAGTTCTTAATCCTTTGAATTATGTTATCAACAAATTAAATGATGCATTATTTACATAAAGTTTCTAATTTAATAAATGAATAACCCAAAAGAATTCTTATTTTAAAAAAAACAACAGCTACATTTTTATTTAAATTTTAAATTTTCAAGTAGGGGCCTAGATAACTATATAGTGTTGCATTTACCTTTTCACAAAATATTAATACACACACAAAATGTCACTTACTCGAAACTATATTTTATAAAATGGATCTGCCTAGTTTTTGCAATTGGTCTTCAGATAATCGTATTATTATAAACTAGGAAAACGCTTAAGTCCCGCCGCGTTGTTGGATGAGCGTAATTGGTGTATTGAGCTGCCATGTGTTATGCGATTTTTCTGTTGTTCTGTGGCAAAACCATTACTAAGTTGAATTTTTTTTTAATTAAATTAAATTAAATTAAAAATTAACTTAATTTTTTTAGGTATTGTTAATTAATCGAAATTGTTAAAAAAAATTGTAAAATTGCGATTTTATATAAGAAATAATTTTCTCGATTGCGCTCAAATTTTACACTAATATATTAATTCATAAAATAAAGGTTCTGCGAAAAAATCATTACAATCGGATAAAGCATGTAGGTGTTATAAGTCAAAGAATTGTTTAAAAAAAAGAAAAAACCTGTAAAATTTCGATTTTTATGATAAATATTGTTTCAATTGCGCTCAAATTTCACAAAAATATCTTAATTCATAAAATAAAGGTTCTGTGCAAAAATCATTAAAATCGGATAAAGCATGTAGGTGTTATAAGTCGATTTTTTTTTAACCCTTTCAGACCCCAATCAAATCCGTGCAAATTTGGTAATTTTTATCAAACAATTTGAGTTTGGCATTTTTTTCTGAGATTTTTAGTATTTTTATCATATTTTTTAACATGATTTTTAAGGAATTTTGGGAAATTTTGGATTTTGAATGAAAGCTACGTTTTGAGTTGAAATTAAATATCTAGGTGCCCACCTAAAACAAGATTTTTTTCTGAATTTTTTGCATATTTTGGATTTTGTGTATCTCAAATATCTGCAATACTGGAAATATATCAAATTTCCGGGAAAAACCAAAAAAAAAGTGTTTAGCTGTTTTTTTGCAGTTGTCTATTTTCAATCTTCTGTAGAAAAGGTACCACTCGTACTATCGGCATGGGAAAAAAAATATTTATTTTTAATCCCCCCCAAAAAAATAAAAAAATAGGGGTAAATTTAAAAACCCTATTGTTTGCCCGCATTTAAATGTTAAAACTTGTTGTCCTCGTTTGGGGACATGGGGTCTGAGAGGGTTAAATCGAAAAAATCATAAAATTGCGATTTTCATGAGAAAAAATTTTCCGATTGCGCTCAAAAAACGTGGCAGTTCTAAGTTCAGAGATTTCGAAGGCCTCCATAAAATTTCATCGCAATCGATGTATCCGTTTAGCCGGAATCGTGTGGACAAACAGACAAAAATACAAAAAAAAAAAAAAAAAAAAAAAAAACATTCCGGATTTTTTTCTCCAGTGTAGTGAAATGGAATCTTCGCTTCGCTCGCTACGCTCATCCAATTATCACTGTGATAAATTTATTGAAAAATACAAATAATTGGACTTTTAATTGTGAAGTTTATGTATGTCTTTTATTACTCTTTAGGAATGTCACACACAATTATGTGTTTAAGGGCTATGCTCGTATGACAATCCTTATTATTTTAATGCAAATATTAAAATGACAAACAAGATTATGGAGAATTGTCGGATATTCTACTTTACGAAAATTGTACATTCACACATTTAATATGTCATCACCAAAAAGTATTAACAAAAAGTTTGGATCCTAAAAGTGAATTTTCTTTTAGCGTGTTAAATATCAACATTTCCGTTTAAGAAAAGTTAGCTGGTATTTTCGTCGAAGTCGAGAAGTCAAACGAAAATCGCTATAAATCGAACGTGATTGAAAGACGGAATTGAAATGTGAACAAACCTGATAAATTCCAATTGAGGAGTTTGCGAGAACATTGTAGAAACGAGCGTAAATCTTTTCTTTCGCGAGAGAATTACTTTTTACTAAGCCACCCTCTTTGTCTGAAGGCCGAGCAGCGCGGCAGATTTAAACGAATTGGATGATCGAGGGGCTGAAACTGGTGTGAAATGAATAGTTACGGAAGTCAATAAATTAAGCCGCTTTGTCACGGATTTTCTTTCCTAGGGGAATTTTCAACTCAAATTGGCTCGAGTCCAAGGAAATTGTTTTCATTGGTGTTTACAAAGTTTCCATGGGTTTAGTGCCAGCTATCGCGAGGAAGGTGGCACTTTGGAGTCGGATTGACGCCTGGCCTTAATCACCTTAACCCCTGTGATGATTGATGAGATTAACACAGATAAGTATTCCATGGAAATAGTTGGAAACATTTTAGTTAAACAAATCGTTCAAACACTTATTTCTAGCGAACAGTTATTTTCAGATGGGTAACGTTACAATTATTATTAATTTAACTAACAATGATTAAAACAAGTTTTTAGAATGTATTTATGAATTTATTTTTTATAATTATCTATTTTCTTTAGGCCTTTGTTAGATTATTTTTTTAAAGATGATTTTTTTTTTAAATGTGTTACACAATGTGTAACACAATGTGTAACTTTATGTCATGAAGTTCTTTAACATGATAGAAATATTACATCCATTAATTCTTTCTTTCTTTCTTTCTTTCTTTCTTTCTTTCTTTCTTTTTTTTTTTTTTTTTTTTTTTTTTTTTTTCTTTTTCTTTTCTTTTTTTTTTTTTCCTTTTTCCCCCCCTTTCTTTTCTTTTCTTTTCATTCTACACCCTTTTTTATATTTGATTCATTCATTAAATGCATATAATATATATTTTTTTATTTGTTACCAAAATTGTTGTGTTTAAATGCATTGTTGTTGTAATGCTACTATTTCAAATATCTACGAAAATGTAGTTTATTGTTGTTTCTGCATCTATGTAATTAGATTTATTTAGTTGTCCTCCTTTGTAAATCAGTTTTTATAACTGAATAGGATAGACGTTAAATAAATAAATAAAAATAAATACTTCAAAGGCAAATCTAATCTCTCGTATTCAAAAGTGATTAAATATATTTGATGACTGTAAATAAATAAAATCTTATATTTTTATCTCATAATTTTAATTGTTTTATAATCAGAAAAGGATTGAAATTGATAAAGAATATTTACAAATAAAGAAGAGTCAAAGTATGAAGACAACATATATATTCAACAATAATTTTTTACAATTTATGTAAATTACATTAATTATTAATATTAATGAAAACGATGGTTAAATAATTAATTGAAATTATATGACTATATCTGTAAACATCAACACGCGGCGGTGGTTGTATGAAAGAGTTGTTTCAGCTTAGAACGTTCATTTCAAGTTTTTCATTGCTTCTGTGCACTTTTCATCGGCTCCAAGACAGTTTCAAACGAGAATAGTAACCAACAATTTCAAACCCACCTTAGAAGTCAATTTTCTCCACCGCCAGCCAGTTCCATGCCGTGAGTTTGATTGGTTTGTTCTGGGAAGTCGGCTGTGTTGACTTCTCTGCCCTGTGCTGTGATGGATGACATCTGGGTCGTAATGAACTGAGGACCGGGATCCGGGAAGACACGAGAGGGAGGGGGGTCCCGCTGGAAGGAACTAAGCCAACACTCTCATCATCCCCAAGCGCGACACACAAGGAACGTGAAGCGTTGCAACAGCTCGGTTGCAAATTAAAGCACGAATTTCGCGGTCACATTTTATTCTGGGGTATTTTAACTCTCATTTCATCTTTAAATATCCACACACTCGGTCAACTCTGCAATTTTAGAACATTAGATTTTTCTATCTTTTGCTCCATTACTAATGTTTAAAAACATGTGAATGCATATTAACCTAGCTAAATTGTCTGTTAGCAATTGACTTAATTTTAAGTCTTTTGTTTATTTCTTAATGTATACTATTCAGTTAAAGGAGGACAACAAAATAATACTAATTCCATAAGTGCAGACAAAATAATTAACTGTAGTTCAGCAAAGCTTTCAATGGAAATATAAAATTATATGAATACTTAATTGAATTGGAGTAATGTCAAGTAGATTACAGTATATTACATAATATTGTATTTACTTCTTACCATAATTTAGTTAATATATTTGCAACATTTTAAATCGCAATTTTAATACACGAATTTCTTCACAAGGTCTCTTTGTAGTGGTCTATACATCGGTCCATAAGTGGGTATTATAATATCATATCGTTTTGTCGTATATGCATGATTTGTTGGTTCAACGATATTTTGGTATATTTTGGTTTTATGGGTTACGTACACAAACAATTCGATTACTTTCAAATACTTTTACTCTTAAAACTTGTCGTTGGCTTTCACGGCCCGAGTCAATGATAAAACTTGGCTGTCGGGATACGCGTGTCGATTGCCATTAAAATTCTGACGTTTCGAGCTGATTGTACAGCTCATCTTCAGAGAAGAAGAGAGAATCACTGGGCAGAACCTACTCAATCCAGCTCGACCCAGTGAATTACAAAGTACAATGGTGTCCAACCTCCTTTATATAAAACCATGACGCATGCGCATTAAATCAACATTGATATTCCTAGTATGTTCTGCACGTGCTAACTTTAGATGTTCTAATGTTGGCCTCCAAGTCCTACTCAATTTTAACCCATCGTATATGTTGAAGTTGTCAGATTTCATTTCTTTTTCAATAGCTTCATGTTCAAGCCGAGGGCGGTATTGTTTAACTGTGGCGAGTACACGTGTGTTATCAAAGTTGATGTTATAACAAAAGTCAACACAGTGTTCCGCTTAAGCTGATTTTTCAACGTGACCTATGATCTTTTGTGACTTTTATGTTCTTTAAGTCTTGTTGACACCTTTCTACCATTCTTCCCTATGTACACGTTATTACAAGCCCCACACGGTATCTCGTACACTCCAGGTATATCCAAGGGGGGGAGCTTATCCTTCGCCGAGTTAAACATGCTACAAAGCTTCTGTCCGTGGTGTATATTGTTTTTATGTTTTATTTCTTCAACAACTTGCCAATACGGTCCGTAGTATTTCCAAAATTTGGCAAATATGCAAGCAGAACGCGTTCATTCGTTTGTCATTCACTGGGTCGAGCTGGATTGAGTAGGTTCTGCCCAGTGATTTCCCCTTCTTCTCTGAAGATCAGCTGTACAATCAGCTCGAAACGTCAGAATTTTAATGACAATCGACACCGCGTATCCCGACAGCCAAGTTATATCACTTTTACTCTTATTGATTTAACTTATAATACAAAGATGGACTTCAATTAAAATGGACATTATTTGCATAATGTGAATATGTTTCGGCTGTGGACATCATTGAGTCGATAGTATGGTAAGAGCAACAGCGCAATGCCAACATACGCTGGCCGGGTAGTACCTTGTCGTCCTGACCAATGACGTCCGCACAGATCAGCGCTCTGTGATGGAAGCTCCATGCTAGGACGAGAATGTACTACCCACCTACTTAGCGACCTGGTGGACCTAGTGAGGGAAGGCAGGCATGTGTTTCTGCGTACCCTGGTAAGGCACATAGAGATTGTAAATATACCAATAATTGCCGTATGAGACGTTAAACTTCAATAAACATTAAGTTATCGAGGTCACGTGACAAGATTTTTAACAAGATGCAACATACGTATTCTCCTCATGACGTTATTTGCATGTTGTGTTGACCAATTTACGCTTTCCGAATAATGTAAATGTTAAACCATAAATCTTACATTTGAAATATAAATATGATCAAATGACCATCAATTTATTGTGGAGTTATATTAGTGTAATGCAAAAAAATACCTCAACAAACTTGTATTAAAACCTGTATTTCTATGGATTCTGGCTAAATGTATCAACTTTTTCTTTAAAAAAAAAATACTTCATCATTATTACCTTAATGTCCATGTAAAATATGAACGTTGTAGCCTTATCCGTTTGGTCAGAATCGGCCCAAATGACACGAAAATATCGCATTAAATATCGAAAAAAATCGTCAAAGTACGATTTCTATAAGAAATATTTCTTCTTTTATACCCAAAAACGTGGCAGGCAGGTTCAGAGATTTCGAAGGTCCCCTCCAATTTTCATCAAGATCGCATATTATGCCGTTTGCTCGTTAGAGCGCAAACAATCAGACAAAAAACTAACAAACTAAAACAAAACACCCGAGTTATGTTTCATGGGGTAACGTTAGTGAAAAAAAGTAAGTTAAATTGAAGTCTTCGCTTCGCTCATCCAATTATTATTATAAGTCTCCGTGATCTTGGAAGATTCAACCTCACAATGTTTAGCTAAATTAACAAATTAGTGTAACGATACGTAATATTTTTTGCTTAACACTAATATAACACCACAATAAATTGATGGTCATTGGATCATATTTATATTTCAAATGTAAGATTTATTGTTTAATATTTAAATTATTCGGGAAAGCATAATGTGGTCAACACGACATGCAAATAACGTCATGAGGAGATACATATGTTGCATCTTCTTAAAAATCTTGTCACGTGACCTCGATAAATTAAAGGGGTATTTAGCCGCTAAACTAAAAAAAAATATTTCATTCAGGCTCAATAGTAATGAATTAAGCAATTAACAGAAAAGTTATTGGGTCCACCATGAACTCCCAAAAAATTGTCAAACATGAAATTTTTCGAAGCTAGGTCCCATCAGCAAAAATATTCCATAAAAAAAAAAACATGGGGACGATCTTTAATTTTTTGATTGTGTTCTTTGATTTGATAATTTTTTGAGTTAATAGCCTCTTTAATATTATTGAAATTAAACGTCTTATACGGCAATTATAAGTATATTTACAATCTCTATGTGCCTTACCAGTGGTGTACGCAGAAAACAATTGTTTCAAGTGTGTGTGTGTGGGGGGGGGGGGGGGTGCAGCTGTCAAGCGTAAGAAAATAACTGCAAAAAGTGTTACAGACACGACGCGATGGGATGCCGTACACAACAGCGCCCCAGGCTCTTCTTTGAAAAATACGTATTTTTATTAGGTTTTTAAGACGAAGTTAAGGAGGTTTTCTGAATCAAAATAAATCAATAGATATCAAATACAATTAATTACTCCTATACCTAAGAGTTTCCCTTGCTAAGCAAAAAACAAATTAATAAATGTCAAATTTGTTCCCTAATACCCGCCCACTTCCCAGTCCCTTTTGCAATAGATTGCAATCCATTTGTCACTTTGTGCTTGTGTTTCGTCTCACGATAAAAACCGAACATGACCTCCGATTGACCCGCATTTCTTGTTGTCTTTTCCCTTCGATTAGGATGATACAGCATTATTTAGGTGACCATTTGAGTCGGCAGGGGTTGAGGGGGGGGGCTGCGCTTTGCTCACCTAAAAGAAGTTTAACCAAAATAATCAAATGACGGAGGAATTTTATTTTTTTCTTTCGTGAACAACTCCTTGATTAAGTAGCGTCACTCCAAATTTTGGGTTGTTCCGTATTCGTGCTTGTTTATATAGTTAACTGTGGCTTTGCAGGAGCGTATTATAATTTGTTTAATATACTGCCCATCACAGGAAATCAGTTCTGTAACTAAATGTAATGGACAGATCGTGCTTCCCGGTTTATTACTCCTTTATTCACTTATTGTACTCTTTCTAAGTAGCATCCCGTGTTATTCTTGACCTACTCTTCCAGTTTAAACCCATCTTATTGCAGAGATGCACTTTGACAATGCCCTGATGTTTGCACTTCCGTTATAGCCTCGCCCTATCCATATCCAAGACGGATGTCTGATAGCAATATCCGTCCGAGGCCGGAAGAATCTCACTTGTAAAGATGTATTAGGTGCGAGAGAGCGGAAGCAATCCCATGCTAGAGCGCAGCACTGTGCGATGTTTGCCGTCAGTGATGACGCCTGCGGAAGACGGGATCAGATGGAGATTCACATATATTGCGATATATTCTTAACACCTAAATCTCATAGTCAACTCTGAGCACAGCTTGAGGTGACACGATTCATATCGTAGTTTTCTGAACCATCTTTTGATTTGCATTGGTTATATTTTCGAAAAATGGTATTCGAAGAAGATAAAACTTGGGTTGAGTTGCTTCTTAGTTCAGATTTTGATCCATGATGGTGCATCCAGAAATTTAAGTATGGCAGTGCTACTGGAAGCTACTGAGCTACTGAATAAAAAGATCGTTACAGAATGTTACAAAATAATGTACGATGTTCCAGCATTGAAATCTCGTTGTTGGTGAAGGTGCTCATCGCAGTATTTTAATATGAAGTGAGTAAGTCTGTAGCCCCCCCCCCATTCCCCCCTACCACCTCCAACAAAAAACCGCATCTCAATCATAGGCCGTTTACGGTTTTCATTGCATGTGACAAATGACACACGCACAGAGCACAGACGGTCAGTCGGACAAAAAAGTGATGCATATAGGAGTAAATCATTCCCAGTCACGAATTGTGCTTCATTGCGATCTTTATGATCCTCGTCTTTCTGTTTGTTACAATTCAAGAAACGGCGCTCATTCAGTCCCTGTGTTTGTGAGTGACTGTTTACACCGAAAATTAGCCGAATAGATGAACTTAATGCGCTGAAATTTTAAACAGACATCCGGTACCAAGTTCACTGAGTACTGTTAACAAAATCAGCAACATCCAATGTGATTTAAACCTACAAGAAATAATAAATTGAAAAAATATGAAAATGTGTTGCATTTAATTTAACGAGAATTGCGGTGAGTGTATGCAGTGAGGAAGGTGTATCGAATCTTACACTCTTAAGGACCCCAACATTCTGCTGGGAAATTGAGTAAACCATGCAATCTTTATACGTGTTTCGTACTGGCTATGTTTCCATAGCACTTTATTTATATGCATTGCAAAACATGTTCTATAATTTTTTAATACAATCCAGGAATAAAAAATATATACCGACCATTGTTTGAGCCCGGGTCTACAACATTTAGGATACAAAGGCGCCTTAGCCTACTAGAATAGGAAAAATCCAAAGTCATTGCTAGACGAGTGAGCGAGTCATGTGTTGAGTACCCGGGAACATTTGTATTTAAGTTGATTAATATATGGGTATAAATAATAGGGTTTTGAGTTTATTTGTTATTTGAGCGCGTCAACTGTAAGGCCATAATGCGCCACTCTAGCCTATTATAGGCTAGGGAGGAAAAAACCATGCTGGATCCAGCTTTATAGGTTGGGGGAGGAAATGAAATGATACCGGGTACTCAACAATGGCTCGCTCACTCGTCCAACAGCGACTTTGGCGTTTTCCTAGTATAGTTGACTGAGGCGCCTTTATACCCGGAATGTTGGAGACCCGGGTTCAAACAACGGTCGGGATAGATACAATTATATCTGGATTAGGCCTATTTTATTATTGCTGGAAAAGTACAGAACATGTTTTGAAATGCATACAATATTATGGAAAACATATCCAGTATACGAAATACGAATAATGATTGCAAGAGTTACTCTATCTCCGAGCGGATTTTTATGTAACCTTGAGTGTATAAGATACGATACACCTTGGTCACTGCATGCAGCAAATATGATTTGTTCAAATTATTTGTTCAAAACAAAAAACATTGTCGTTAAATTGTATGTGACATTCTCAGCCAATTTTCAATTTATATATTTTATTGTGAGCTTAAATCATAACAGATTTCGCTCAAAATGTTAACGGCACTCTGAATACTTGTACCAGATGTCTGTTTAAAATTTTAGCTCAATCTGTTTAGCCGTTTGACCGTTCTGCAGCAAAGTCACTCACTCACTCACTCACTCACTCACTCACTCACTCACTCACTCACTCACTCACTCACTCACTCACTCACTCACTCACTCACTCACACACTCACTCACTCACTCACTCACTCACTCACTCACTCACTCACTCACTCACTCACTCACTCACTCATGTTCACTCACAGACAAAAAAACAGATCTAGTGCTATATGATTTGCGTTGTAGATTTAGTCGCTTCGCTCCCTCGTGTAATAAATTAATCAACTTAAATGCAAACGTTCCCGGGTACTCAACACATGACTCGCTCACTCGTCTTACAACGACTGTAGCGTTATATATACTACTATGTAATATATAGATATTATAGTAAAACAAATAAGTCGAATAAAAGGTAATCTCGCTTGAGTCACTAATTGAAATACTTTTTGCCGACCTTACCTGCTGGCAATCGCTGTCTGCAACTTGAGTTTCACTACTAGTAAGAAAGAAAATTAAGATAGGTAGAAGAAGTTATAAATAATTCCTTGTCCAATTGAAAATTGTTTCAAAAGTTAATTTGAAAAGTCAACTCCTACGTCGAGTGAACCCTTTTATTGTGTCCATATTTCCAACCTTTTTAGTTCCATGTAATGAAATACACCACCCGTGGTGCAGAAATATGAGTAAAGCATTTGTTTTAATGAACATTAAAATAATAACCTGCACCCACCTGTGAAGGTTATATATTAGACAAAAAAGCGCAGCGACTGAAGTCTACTATTCAACTGAAACGGCAAAAAAACTGTTTTTGTCTGTGAGTGAGTGAGTGAGTGAGTGAGTGAGTGAGTGAGTGAGTGAGTGAGTGAGTGAGTGAGTGAGTGAGTGAGTGAGTGAGTGAGTGAGTGAGTGAGTGAGTGAGTGAGTGAGTGAGTGAGTGAGTGAGTGAGTGAGTGAGTGAGTGAGTGAGTGAGTGAGTGATAATCCAGAAATAACCAAATCTATCCCGACCGTTGTTTGAACCCGGGTCTCCAACATTCCGAAGATTTGTTTTACTTCTACTTGAACAATCGCTGACTTTCTGACTAGCTAAACACATTTTTGTATATTGTTCTTGTTTATGACTCATACATCTATACTGAGCGAATGAGTTGAAAACACTATATTATTGAACTCATAGCATCATTGGTATAGATTTAAATTAAATGTAATTGCCATAAATTTCAAACGCATTATTTAACAGTATTTGGAACACTCACTATTTATTTTCAGAAAGGGCACTTTATCAAGGATATAAATACGCGTTTCCAAGCAAAGGGGTTGCTACCTGGTGGCGAAAAATGCAACTGTCCGATCAGTGATAGTCGTAGGAGCGCGCTATGTGCTTACTTGAAGAACGCAGGTCATTCCGTGTTTGTCACTTACAAATATGTACAATCACAGGTACATCGTCGTTGCTTTCCAAAAATGTTTTTAATTGATGTTTATCAAAAGCATGGGGGTGCACCAAAATGATAAAATCGCTCTCCAATATGCGAAATTCAAGACCATGTTTACCAGAATAATATTACTATATTCAGACCTGCGCCCCATGCACCCATGAGACACCGAGGATGGCATTTGTGTCCATATTACAATTTTCTAATTATAATATCATAAAAAAATCATTGGTATTTATAGGCTATATATACCAAATATAGTCTAACAGGGTACGATAAATACTGATTCAAATTCAAACCGTCAAGAATGTTCATAACTCATAGTAAACACACACATACAGTATCGCTCGCTTCTTATGGCACTTTTAATTGAGATATACTTCTTTAGTTTATTATGATAATTTAATATAAATAATGTCATACTCATAATAACAATAACAAAACAATAACAAAAATAATATTAATTGTATTAGGGCTTATGCACAAGTCCCAACTCCTTTTCTACCTTATATAATTAATGTAGGCCTACATATACCATTTACCGTCATTGATCATTTAATACATAATATTTTACATAATATCATAATAAATACGATTTATATTATTACTATAGAATAAGTATAATGATAATATGACCTACAACATTTTAAAGCTGTCTGCAGAATGACGCGTCATGCCATTATTGACATACAAAACAATAAAACAAATAGGCCATCAGCTATTCAATAGGCCTACTTATAATAAAATGTATATTTAAAAAAAACGGAGTCCTAAGTGTATAGTAGATAAATATATATAGGCCTACTCCGATTGCGTTTACATTGTAAAACGAATTAGAAAAAGTGCAAAACAAGTGTAGGGCTATAATTTGCTAGAAGCTCTTTTGACTTTTGGATATCAAGTAAATTATTGAAATTATTAGTATTGGGCAACATTTTCTTGGCAAAATATCATCGATCTTCATACACTTGTTTCTGTATTTAGGTTTGTTTTTTTCGAGCTAATATCATCAAATAATCTCAATTATTTGTTGTAATTTAAAATGCCATTAAATTCCAGTTTTTAATAAAGCCGATCCCCTAAACTTACGAATTTTACTAATAAAATACGCGGACGATATGACATAATCAACAATGTTTTCGCAAATGATCAGAAATGTAACAAAAATCAAGTTGAAGCCAACTGAATATACAGCGCCCGCCGTAAGCAGCTCGCCTCTATCACTGATCGGTCCGACATGTTGCGTTTTAGTGCTGCCATCTATCTTTGCTTGGAAACGCGTATAGTAATAATGTGGTAATTGAACAATGTATTTATCCAAACTGGATGCAAATGATACTGTTTTTAATTCTGTTGCTTTTTTAGCATAATTGGATTTTAATTTTGCAGTTAAAATGTGAAAAACTTAAAATAGAAATGAATTTTTTATTTATTTAAAGTTCTATCAACACTTTTACAAAAAAAATTTAACATTCACAACAAACACATCTTTTTTTTTTCGTTTAGTGATGATATTGTGTTGTTTTAACGTCTCATATTAATGCACTAGGGTTATTCGAGACGATGATTGGTTATTGGATATTGGTTAACGTTTCAAGTTGCTGGTGATAGATGAGGATGAGGGACGATTACAAAAACACATGCCTTATGCGAGATTCGAACCCACGTCCTCGTAGGCCTAGAGAGCAATACGCTTTGGACCAGAGCCCTAATGTGCCACCGCGGACGGCATCGAACCCACGTCCTCGTAGGCCTAGAGAGCAATACGCTTAGGACCAGAGCCCTAATGTGCCACCGCGGACGGCATCGAACCCACGTCCTCGTAGAGCGACACGCTTCGGACCAGCGCCCTAATCATATGTGCCACCACGGACGGCATCGAACCAACGTCCTCGTAGGCCTAGAGCCATACACTTCGGACCAGAGCCCTAATATGCCACCGCGGACGGCATCGAACCCACGTCCTCGTAGAGCCACACACTTCGGACCAGCACCCTTATCGCATGTGCCACCACAGACGGCATCGAACCCACGTCCTCGTAGAGCCATACACTTCGGACCAGCTCCCTTATTGTATGTGCCACCGCGAGGGTAGTTTAGTGTCTATACATTTAAAAGCGTGCTTTACTAAAAGGAATCCAGCGTAGTAAATAATATTATCGAAGTGACTTTTTATAGCATGAGGCGTTTAATTCCATAGGCATGGTCCCTAACAGGACTCTACTCTGTGCTCTCCAACAGGAAAACTATTCAGTGGGGACCCTTAACCACAACACCGCTCAAACCGAGACAAAAGCCAGAAAACCAATCAAAACTTTGTGTGGCAGTCTCGTGTGTTTGTATACACAATGTGACCACTCACCGCCCGAAAGTAACGTTTACTACTAAGTTCCCTTCTACAATTAGCAATGTGCACAATGACAACTGAACACCACTCCAGAATTAATGTACTCTTTGCATGAAAACTACACACATTTACATTTATATTTACATTTACATTTTGGATTTTACTAATAATCAAGGGAGCAACCAAAACAATTTTATGCGTAAATTATTTTTGGTTGATTAATATGAAACACAATTCAGAAATTAAAAAAAATTCATCCCGTCCTAGCCAAATTTGTAGTTGTGTTATAGATGCGAATGAATGGAACAGTACTGGAAAGATGAAATAATTTTAGAGTAGGTGCGGTTAATGATGAAGATTGGTGGGACTGTACACTCCTGAAAATAAAAGAGAGATTACGATATTTGAAAGGTTAATCAACCTTCTTCATAACCTGATGATGAAGGGATTAACCTTTGAAATATCGTCCTACAAATCATGATCATTCAGGATAGATTTTCGCACCCAAAAAAATTAATACTTATTTTTATTGAGAGTGGGAAACACTCTCGGTACTTCCGTTACTGAGTCTATCCATATTCTTAAATCCACTACATTATGTCAAGTAGCAACAAGGAAAGACAGAAATATAATGTGCAACTAAACACGCTTCAATAAAAAGTACATTTCAATTTTATCAACAAATATATATATAAAAAAAATAGAGTGACATATTTAAGTTCGCCCCACGAACACTATTTCGCGAATAAGACGATACGTAACACGTTTTACATACAGCGCATATCGAGGTGAGCTCGTGAATGCATTAGGGAGTAAACGTGTTAGAATATTATTACTTTCTTCCGTTTGCCATCGTTCTCCTGTGAAAACAAGATTATTTTTTAATAATGTAGAGTAGGGTGAATAATAATATGAAATTTTGTGAATAAATAACAATCTCAAGAGACTTAGAATGGGTTAGAAACAAAAATGATTTCATCACATGAAATGGGTTATCTATCATAATACTTTTACAATAATGATGTAATTAAGACGATGGATGTGGAGCACGTTTTGGCCTCTAAAGAACTGTTGTATGATCTTAAGAAATATGTGGTTTATAATCAATGTTTCGAAGTTGTTATTTTTTATTAAAGCAAGAAATGCGCAGACTTTAAACAATATAATAACATAATTAAATAAAATAACTAAAAATATCAAACTAAAAATGTTAAAAGTGTTATCTAGGTGCCCGTTAGGGCGCCGCAGCCAAGCCGCGGTACGCTACACACTCAGGCACCTTATACAGCAAGCAGAGTTGGGGTGATTTCGAGGTGTCACCCAGCCATCATGAAACGTGATGTGAACTTGAAAACTATCAAAATCGAGGGGATTTAGGTACCCGACAACACATGCAAATTTTGTTGGGGTACGAGCATTCCTTCTTGGTGAAAATATGACTTGAAACATGCTCAAAATCACTTTAAGGACGTTAGTTACTACTGGCTACTACTGGCTACTATCTAATTCGTCAGTTTCAATTGCCCAGCGATTCTGACCAAACGGGTGGGGCTACAACGTTCATATTTAACATGGACATTAAGGTAATAGTGATGTAATTCCCTTTGAAAGAAAAAGTTTTAAAAAAATTGCTGGAAGGCTTCCAAATAAAGGTTTTAAATAAGCCTTAACAGGCATACAATCAACAAGTAACTAAAGTTACGTGAAAATAATCGCCTACATTGTTTACAAAAAGCAAGTCTTTGTACCACAATATTTTTTCATTCTATTGTTAATTGAAATTCCATAGAAATTTAATCGACTTTGATAAATTTATTATATTTTAACAAATAATTTTGCGATGGTACACATCAAAAGTAATTAGATCTTAAAAAAGGGCCAAGCTCATGTAGCCTTCAACATTTGTGTTTTCTTAATTCATAAACATACAATCAACCGTAACAAAATCGTTAAAAAGCTTGGCAAAATAGAATTTGCATGACTTTTACGTTAAATTAACTAGGAAAACGCTAAAGTGAGCTTTTTAAAGTTTTTAGTTTGCGTGGGATCTCTTTACTTTTGCAAGCGCTTTGTTTTGTTGCCTACGCATTGTAGGGAATTGTTGTCAAGTTTCTATTGTTTCTTGTCAATTGGTATTATTTACCGTAAAAAAACTTATATTAGAAGCTTTATTTCTATGGATTCTGGCTAACTTTTTCAACGTTTTCTTTCACAAGGTACTACATCACCATAACCTTAATGTCCATGTATAATATGAACGTTGTAGTCCCACCCGTTTGGTCAGAATTGGCCCAAATGGCACGAAAATATCGCACAGAAAATCAAAAAAACTTATATTAAAAGCATTATTTCTGTAATTTCTGGCTAGCTTTTTAACTTTTTCTTTCAAAAATGTACTACATCACAATAACCTTAATGTCCATGTATAATATGAACGTTGTAGCCCCACCCGTTTGACCAGAATTTGCCCAAATGGCACGAAAATATCGCACAAAAAAATAGAAAAAAATCGTAAAAGTACGATATTCATGAGAAATATTTCTTTGATTGTACCCAAAAACGTGGAAAGTCTAAGTTCAGAAATTTCGAAGGTCCTGTCAAATTTGCATCCAGATCGCATATCGATGGTGAAGAACCAATACCTTCTACCTGCAATTTTCTGCAAAAATGAGATTTTTGTGTCTATGGATACACAAAATTATTTTGAATTTTTTGATGTTAATAGCTCCTACCTAACAATGCTTAAACATCTCCAAAAGAGAGATATAGTACTACCTAAACCTTACATCAATATCTCCTATCTGCCACCGCCAACTAGTTACTTTTTTCAAATCAGTTTTAATGCTCTCCTGAACAATTTGATTTTTGGCAGATAGAAGGTATTGGTTCTTCACCATCGATATGCCGTTTGCCCGGTAGAGAGCGAACAAACAGACAAAAATACAAACAAAAAAAAAACAAAAACAAAAAAAACACCTGAGCTAAATTTTTTGGGGGGTCAGTGAAATTGAAGTCTTCGCTTCGCTCATCCAATAAGAAAAAAGAACTTTGTTGAACTATTACGTTTAAACTAGGAAAACGCCAAAGTCGTTGTTGGACGAGTGAGTATCACAATTACATTTGCAGCTGCAGTATGCATGCATGCATGCAGCTCTGACTCATCAAGTCGAGACTTGTCTAGCTGCTACTGCTGAGTTCCCGATATTGCTATGCTCGTGGACGCGGGCGACTCCAAAACAATGAAAACATATCACATCGCCAACGCCAAAGTATTGAAGCTACAAATATTCCAAAATATGTGTTAGAAAGGTCAATACATGAACTCGAGTTCGACTCGATATGTTCTGCATCCATCTTTTATGCTCCTCAAATCAAATCCAATTTAGCAAAGCTCTGCAAAACACGATTTTTGTCAGTAATTATTTTTTTGTAAGTTGGCAGGGCAAGCTATAATTCTGAAATATTTCACAGTTGTTAACATTCATAGTGGTAACATTGGTGAGAAAGGGTATTTTTTTCCAAAGCGAACTTTAAGTAATTAAATTTTTACAAATTTTAATTTTTTGTAGGTTGGATTCCTGCGAATTTTTATGTCCATGTTAACAGCACTCAATCTATTGGTCCTTGACGTTGGTGTTAAATTTCGTCAAAATCGGACGAGTAGTTTGGCCCCTGCGCAACGAACACCAGACAGACACAAATAAACAAAACGAAGTGCCGAAAACTTACCATAGAGGACTCCGTTCGCTTCGCTCACTCGTCCAATAATAATAGTTGCAAATTCTATTTTGCCAAGCTATTCTAGGATGTTGTTACGGGACACTGTAAGTTTAATAATTAAGAATGCCCAAATGTGGAAGGGTAGATGAGCTTGGCCCTTTTTGAGATCTGATTTCTTTTGAGTGTGTAAGGTTTGGCTGTATTTTTACAAGTTTTTGTTATGTGTGGGTACATATTTACTCTCAGAATTATATTTTGTGTTAACGTTATTTTGTTTTAATCTTAGCTGTAGCCATGATAATATAATATTTACACAGTAAAATTAAATTATGTTATGCGTTAATGTTTAGAAACTGAAATTCTAAAGGTCACGCGTCGTAAATAAATAATAAGTAAGCCAGGAAGTGAACTTGTAAAGTTGGGTCCATGTCATGTCATGAATAATGTGTGTGTTTTGTTTTGAAAATTTTGTTATTTTGCAGTCACCAAATTTTGGTGTTGTCGTGTTCAAAATCGATCTAGTCACATTTTGATCGAGCTACATTTTGTGAAATATTGAAAATCTGAGACCTGTCGTTGTTGTTGGAACACTCGCGAATTTCACGGGTCTCAACTAATGAAGTAAGAAGTATTAATCATGAATCAAAATGACTAAGTTTCGTCAAGATCTTTTCTGTGGTGTCGAGCTCCTCCCTATAGTTTCTCCGTCTGCGTCTCGGTCTCTGCAGCTGGGAGAAACTAAGCCCCCACCTGTGTCCGCTCATGCGACATCATACAGAGGATTTGTTTCTTTAGCCACCCGACCGTAGCAGACACAGACGCAGCTTCGTTTGAGACCAGACGAATCTCAAGCTAGGAAACATCGAACCAGGCGTTTTGCGGGGTCAAAGGGACAACACATTTTGACATCGAATATTTCTTAGGAATCAATTCAGAGACGCTGTCAAAGGGATCAGAACGTTTGATGTTGTGCATCTGTTTAGCTGTAGGATGTTTAACATCGGTGCCAGTTTGAAGCTGAAATAAAATGCATGTTTATTTTTACACATTTGTACGTCAGATTAATGGATTTGTTTTTGACGTTGCGTTTGACTTCGTGATTCATTGGGTTGGTTTATGAAAGGTGCAATACTTGTCCGCTATGCCGGAAGTAATGTCTAGAAGCACGCAGTAAATTGTTTGAAACTTGTTTCGAAACTAAAATCGTAGAACTTCCCAAACGTAGAACTTATGTTTAAAGTAACGTCTTTAAAGATGTAAGCTATAACACTCGTATTCATAATAATAATAAATGGCACAAAATCAAATTTAATTCATAGGCTACTAAGAAATAACCAATAGGAGCGAAAATCCCCCATATTTTTCTCCAACTGTCCGTTCGTCTGCACGTATGTCCCGTCACACGATAAAAACCGAACATGATCCTCGTTTAACATGATAATACGTAATGTTTTTGGTGACCAGGAGCGTCACTAGAGTTCGGAAATTAGGGGGGGGGGGGGGGGCGCAAAATCAAATCCAGCCGTGGAAAATCTAATAATTCGCATGAAGTGGGGGTTTAGTGTGGGTAGTGGCTTATCCAGGAATTCATAAACGGGGGGGGGGTTCAAAAATTAATTTATAGATGTCCCGAAGGCTAACTGAGGGTCAGGGGGGCTTGCCCTCGGAAAAATGTTCTCCTTCAAGGTAAATTTGGTGAAAATCTGCGCGTTTTAAAGCATTACAGTAACCAACTTTTCTTAGCTACTAAAATATTTTATTTAATCTAAATATTTTCTCATTTGGGGTCATTTTTGTGAAAATCTGTGCCTTTTAAAGGATGACCAACTGTGGGTTGTTAATTGGGGAAAAAGAAAATCGAGAAAATTATTAGGGGGGTGCGCACGCCCCCCCCCCCCCACCAAAACCCCTAGTGACGCCACTGTTGGTGACCGTGGGAGTCAAAAAGTCAAGGCTAGCTCTATTTAAACGTTGAATATCTGAAGATCCGACACCTCCCCAAAATTTGGCCTTAACACTGCAGTTGCTTTGGTTAATGCAATTAAACAATAAAAATAACAATTCTTGTTTTGGGAACACGCTTCGCTTACCCTTTCTTGTTTCATAGTAATTGGTGAAAAAATACTCCTTTTAAAGACAATAAGTTCAATGCCAGTAAGAATTAAATTCACAAATTTTTAACCAGAAACGCCCATGATACTTCTTAGCAAAAATGTAAATTGAAGGAAATTGCGGAAAGCAGCAAAAAGCGTTCATTCACACTAATAATTAATCATCATCGTTACTCGGATAAATTAATCTGGCCTGTAAGTATCAAAACTAGAACCCAAATCTCGATTAATATTGACCGTACCTATCACAGGTTTGCATTAACCAAGTGAGGAAGGTAAATTTGTCTAGCTACTTGTTACTTAGTGATATTGACCTTTAGCTCTTGGGAACCGAGCCATGTTAAACTGTCAAATGTAGTAAACATTCGAACGTAAAGTTTGCTTAGAGAACTACCAAGGCCCGCACGCCCCCAGTAATTACTCCGCAGACTCCAAATTCCAGTAAACTCGTCGACCCCGTGTACACGAGACAGCGACCACTGCATTGTTAGCACAACCTCAGTGTCACGCTTAATATATGCGGGCAATACATTCAACATTGTGTCCCTTGGTACAGAATGGTCTAGGAAGACGTTCAAATTCAAGCTAGAAAATCAGTAATTACAATTTAAACTTTTATTGAGATAGTCGTCTGCTTTTTAAACCGTGATATGAAAATTCGTATTTTTCATTTAATTGATTGTATAATTCTAAATTGAATATACATGTCTTTGTTAACAATGTGCAATCAGAACCCTACGAAATAAACATATTCATTTCATTTGAGAATAATTATCTAATACAAAACTTTTAAACGCAAAGGAAGTAGCCATTAACGAAATTGCAATTTATGTTGTAATTATTTACAAAAAAAACATTGTAATTAATGCAAATTGTTAAATTTTATGTTTAGTTTAAAATATTAATCAATATATATTTTTGAAACAAAATATTACGCTAAACAGAGCTAAAAATTATCTTCGATTCCGCTGTTGAAAACCCTATTTATAAATCATTGAAAGGGAATTCCAAAAGAAAGCTAATCAATAAAATCATTTTTGACTAACTGATGTTCTGGTCATCGGAGGAATCAAGTAAATGCCTTTGTTATTTCAAGGCCGTTTCCCTTTATATTAAATATACTATCAATCCTGACACACTTTTACAAAAGTACTATTTCAATCAACTTCAATTTGGTGTGGCCACAGTAATAAAATGGTCTAGAATTTATTTCTCGCGATTTAATGGGTTCTAATAAAAAAATCTTAATGATTCAAGTTATAATGTTACTATTTGTACCTCCATACTCACAAACATTCTTTTCAAACCCAAACAGCAAACACATATCAAGTTGTTATGTAACAATTGTACCTCCATACTTACAACCATTCTTTTCAAACCCAAACAGCAAACACATATAAGGTTTTTGTAACCTATTGACCGTTGGTTATCAAAGCCTTTACTCTTGATGAAAAGTCGTTTTCGTTTCCACTTTGACGTATAACATAACAGGCGATAAATTGCTAGGTTTCCACACAAGTCGATAGAGCAATAATAGCTCTTAGCTGGCTGCTTTTATGTCTTCGTTGCGTTTTTAGAATCGCAATCCGTCAGAGGTGAAGGGTAATTTCCAGACTCAACAAAGAGCACTGGGCAATTCGCTCGGCCGCGGCGGGGCTGTGTCCAATATGAACATTGTTTGGGATTTCAATTTTATTTGTTTGTTTTTGTTTTCTGTCATTATTACACAAGGTAAAAATTACAGAATGAGATAGGAAAGCAGCCCTTTGTGGCTCATCTACCGCAGTGAACCTGTCAAACCCTTATTTATACATATATTTTTTTTTAATGTATAAATGAATGAGGCGAGTGTTAAATGTTGATTAATGAAAGTAGCCAGTAACACATCCATTATCCATAGCAGTGGTCGTCAACATTCTACAGTGTACAGAACGAAATCTTATTTTGTTATTGTTTTATTCAATATTACTTTCTTGAATAAACTCGTGAAATTAATCTAGGAAAATGAGTGGAAATGAATTAAAGTGCAGCGCGAAATTCCCACCGCTACTTTTCGATGATTTGATAACATTCCATCACACAAGCTGTCCTCAATATGTACGAATTTAGTAGACGAGGAAACTAAACGGCTTAGTCTTAAAACTCGACTCAAATGAGACATCCACGGTACCTGTGTGAATGAAAGCCGCTGACCAGAATATGCTTAAGGTTGCACAGGAGTAGCTATAATATCGGTGCGATGCAGTGTCCCAGCATTTCAGTTAGAACTCGGCCCACAACTGTCATATCGGCATAATTTTTTTTTTATTCTATTCACGATAAAATTTACTAGGACTTATGTTTTGTCGATTTTCGAAATTGAATATAATATGGTCTTATAAAAAATTGCGAACTTGGTCAATATTTTGAAAATTTACCTTCACTTTAGAGCTTTTTAAAAAAATTACAAAAAAATTTATGGAAAAAGTACAAAACATAAGTTCTAATTTCAACATTTATCTTCAAAAAAAAAAAAAAAAAAAAAAAAATAGTGTGTGTAGTTACCGCTAAACTACTGAACTACGAATGCATGTTTTGCCGCTATTTTAGGCCTTTTAAGCCCCAGCAAGTGGCGCACTCTGGCGATACGACTTTTTGAGTGACAGGGGGGTTATTTATGTTCGAAAAAACGATTTCATTGGCCATGAGTAAAACTGTTTAACTAATGCAGAACACCACACAATGCATATGCCTATAAAACGTATTTGTTATAGAACACGGTAACAGTATAAGACATATTGAGATGTGTGCAAGGTTTTGCTTCAATCAACAGGTTAATATTAATTTTGTTAAGATGAGCCCAATGAGAACACGTACATAGCAAAATCATAATAGGTCATACATATCTTCGATGAAAAGCAATGCTAAAATATGGTAGTGTATGATTTACAATGGCCATCTGTTCATAATTAGATCACGCCGCACACATGATGTGAAAATATAGTTACTTTAAAGAATGTATCGCAATCTTTGTGAATATGGTACTAAACAAATTATAACTATTTGAAGATTCGAATTGAAAATACCTCGTTTTGGCTCGAACCCGGATCATTTGGTTCTATAGGAGCGTTTTCTTTATTAGTCTGTTGGATGAGCCACGTCACAAAACTCGTTTTATTATGCGCAGAGCGCTAGGCAATCTAAAAATGTAAATATTGTTCCGTGGTGGTATAATATGTAATTGTTATTATTTAATACAATCCAGAAATTAAAAAAGTTCGCCCCGACCGGGACTCGAACCACGGATCTCCCACATTCCAGGTGAGCGCTTAACCCCTAGACCACCACGAAACACAATAAACACTTTTTTAATTCTGGATTGTATTAAATAATAACAATTACACCTACGGCAGTGTTTCCCGATTAACCAAATCGAGAAATAATATGATATGTTTATTTGTAACAAGTCATTTATAATCGATTTAAAGTTCCTGAGTTTTAGCCTTTGATAACGGTAACATAATATAGAAATTGTATCAACTGAGGATAGAACCCCAGTCTTCCGCTGTCTGAGCTGATGCTCCAACCAACTGAGATTTGGATATGGCGTTATTAATTCGGTCTACTAGGTACTTCTATTTTATTATTGGTGTGTGATAGCGTTGATTTAATCAATAATCATAGACAAACAGTGAAAACAGTGCGGGACTGTGTGCATACCCAGAAATAATCAAATCTATAATAAAGGACTACATCTAGGCTATAAATTAAAATCCGTACACTGTACAAGCAGTATTCGCATTTACTTATTCACTGACCGCATTATTTCTAGATTTAGAAAAGCAATGATCGCTGCGTCACAGATCACAGATAAATCACAGATAAACGCATTGAATCTAATAGTCCCTCCTCCCCACGACTCGAGCCCAAATCTCGCCGATGAGACTGTCCCAAGGCCGTGCATCGCGCGTTTTTAATCACTCCCGACGTGTGTAAATGACAAATCATTGCTTACATTTTTGCGTATTTTCCAATCACTCACAAATTATTAAGTGTTTATAATGTTAGTTGTGTCATGCAATTATACATAGCAAATTCTGTAACAACAACCATAATAAGAACAACAAACTCTGTCTGTTCTGTAGTTTTAATACATATTATCTATTCAGCCTAGATTCTAGAAGAAACAGACAAAGACAACGTAAAATATTTGGATCTGAATATGAAAACTTGAAAATACAAATTTTTGACTGCTCTCTTGAACTCATTGAAATGTGTTCCACTCCACTATACGTCATGCAGTGGCGGGTTGTGCATTGCACAACCCGCCACTATACAGAATTTCACTTGTTCGAGCCCTCATCACGTAATGTATATGAGAGCAAACTTTAGGCTTTTACTACATTGACCTTGTAAGTGGTGTTGTTAACCTTTGGAAATAAAGTTACATATTATTGTCATTCTTCAAAAGTAGTCCATTCAGATATTATTAGATAAAAATCTCTAAAAGAAAATATACATTAAAAAAACGAATTCCGAAACAGAAAATGTGATGCTCCATTTCAGTAAATTTTAACCTAATTTTTTATGTAATAACGAAACATACAGGCAAACATATTCGTTTTACCAAGGCAAGGTGGCTGTCGAATTGTATAAGTGGATGTGCTTATTTACTACGGAAATTCTGGGATTAATATTTTCCTCACTTTGGTTTTACCCCCCCCCCTGCCCCGCTCCCCAGGTTCCTACGCCTCTGTAATAGTGCGTGCAAATTTATTATGACGAGCAATATGCAACGATGCGGTCACGGGGCAAAGTAAATTTATGTATTTATAGCGTAGAAGTTTAGATAATAATGACGTAGAATCAATTAAAATAAAGCAACACCCTCCCAACACTTGGTTTTCAAAACACATAAAATGGAGCATCATATAAATAATCTATGTGCTTTTTAAGAAATCAATCCAGAAATAAAAAAATCCTTCCCAGCGAGGTACCGTAACGCGGTCTCCCGATTGCCGGTCGAGTGCTTTACCCCTAAGCTACCGAGACGGTTAACTTCATAACATCCAGGTTGTTGGTACATTGTACAGATCTGAATAGATTTCTGGATTGATTTCTGTAAAATTGATTACACCTACAGGAGTGTTTCCAATTGAGAAATAAACCCTCGCTCATGACATTCTAAATCGTGTTTAGATGGTCAGTTCAAAGGCAGCAGAATCGTCACAGTACTGTTCCTTTCTATTCAGATCTACAATGCACCAACAATCCAGATATGTTGAAGTAAACCGTTCCGGTAGCTTAGGGGAAAAGCATTCGACCGGCAATCGGGAGTCCCAGGGTTCGACACCCCACTAGGATGGATTTTTTTATTTGTGTTTACATACATGTGTTGTATAGATTGTTGTTTAGTTTCTATAGTTAAATTTATATAAAACCTTGATTTCAACGACTTCCAGGTAACTTTTTCAGCTTTTTGTTTCAAATTGCACCATATCACTATTACGTGCATTTTAAATTTGAACGTTGTAGAGTGTAGACCTACCCGTCTGGTGTCGAATTAGGGTCTATTAGTTTGTTATAGTAGCCCGAGTGTTAGCACACCGCTGCTTGGCTGCGCGGCGCCCTGACGGGCACCTAGATAACACCCGGAAAGTATTTTGAGCGAGTTTCAACCCCCCTTTTTTTACCCAGAAAGAATATGCATACCCCCACTCGATTATGACAGTTTTCTATCATGTATTATGTTTCTTGACAGCTGGGTGATATTTCGAAAACACCCCAACGCTGCTAGTTTTATGAGGTGCCCGACCGAGTGTACTAGTGCTCGGCTTGACTGCGGTTCCCTAACGAGCACCAATAATAATTGTATGTGAAAAAACAACGGTCAATCGGTCATTACAAGTTTTCTGCCTAATTGACCCCAACCAATGTTCATTATCTATAACTTTGCATTGTTTTAGTTTGTTTGCGACCTGAACAACCTGTGGTGTGGCTTATCCTTAGTTTCGATTAATTTGATTCATTGTTGTAGTCGAGTGTTGGTATTAGAGTAGCCTAAACATTCTCGCCATTGACGTATTTTTTTTCCTTGTGTCCATATGGTCCATATCTACTGTCTGTGTCAACTGTCAGGCCATCCGTTTTATTTCCTTCTTTGAGACTATGACTCAGCGGTCTGCGCGGCATACATACGCCAGAGAACTGCATCAAAGACATCGCGAATGATTGCGCGGTGTGGAGCAGGGGAGACACCCACTCCATGACCTGCTCAATGGAAGTGCGTAACGTGTGAAGCGAAGACTCAATTCGACTGAGTGGAGAAGAAAGATTGACTGTTATTTTTTTTGTGTTTGTATGTTTGTTTGATTCTTTGCTTTTTACCAGTCACGAATCGTGGGGAATCCCAAGCGGGGAGAATTTTACGATAATTGTTAAATGTGCATATAAATCTATCTATATTATGTGGAAGTTATTAGGGTTTGGGACGAGTTCATAGAAAGCATGATTATAATATAGGCTACTATAGGATTTCACCTATGTTTATCAGTTACATGGTTTGATAAAACTCTCAAGAGAGATGTATAAAATAAATATCCTGTAACGTAATCTGTGAATAATGTGAATTATTTCGAGGAGTTGCCGAGTCGCTGAAGTTAACGCGACGTGCGGCGCAACGTACACTCATGTGTTGATGATTGCATCTGAACTGTTAGTAATATCATTACCATTTACCAACTTGTGCAAGAATGTCAATAAAAAACTTATTCAACGATAGTCATACCTAATTGCAAAGAATTATCCTTAAAATTAATAACGGGACATAAGACCACGAGCAATTTTTTGAAAATGCGTATTTTTGAAGTGGTTTTTATGTATTAGCTGTACGAAAAAAAGAATGAATAGATGATTTTACAGAATATGATATTTAAGCTGGTATTTTTTTTTCGGGGGGGGGGGGAGGGGGCAAGGCACTGGTCTTAATTACACCAGAAGGTGGATTTGCACGATCGCCCAAATTAAATGGATACATCATGCATAAAATGGTACTTCAGTAACTAACTCAATAAACGTCTACAATTGAGTGATAAAATGAATACTTACAAAGCAATTTAAACATACAACCCTTTGTTCAAATGCAGTTGCCAGGTATCTCATGAAGTCTTTCAGCAACGTTTTTTTTACATTACATGCCGGTACGGCGGTACTGGTACCGGGTACCTATTACGGACGTGGGTTTAAATCCACTTAGTTTTTAGTCCGGAAGTTTATGAATCTTTCTTCATTCACAGCATACAATTACCATTTTGGTATTTCCTGATAATGTACATGATTAGTTTTTTACCTTTAATATAATATATGAGACTGAACAAAATATGGTTTGATGTTATGAACTCAGCCACCCTACCCTCCTAGAACAGCTAACATCATCTTGTTCTAACTCGTTCGACGAGTGAGCCCGAGCCGAGTGGCTGCGTGTGTGAACGATCTGGCGCTACGCTGACTGAGACGCGCGCTTTCGGAGCTTCTGCAGTACATTGTGTAGTCACAGCCACACGAGGCAACTGCGACTGTGTATTGGACGGCTCATTTTCGAATATTTTGAGCGTCACTTGTAAAGTCCCACCTCCAGGGCCTCTCTCAAGCTTCTCCTTCCACCAACATAGGCCACTATACCCAGGTCCTGTCCCACCTTAAATAAAATAATAAAAAACATTCGGGACCAGTTTTGTGGGTACTGTACACATTTTAAGAAAAATATGTTACAAATTTAAACTTTCAAGGAAAAAAATGTAAAGAATTTAAACCATGACGATGACAATAAAAAAATGATATACCGAGTTCAAACGAATGTATGCATGCAAAGTGCGATGTAATTGCAATTATGTTTATGCCTATTGGTTTCTTACCAATAATGATTGTCTTACACTTGCCATTTGAGTTTACAAATAGCTTAAAATCTAATGCTTTGAATGTGGTCTTACCAGGATGAAATGATCGTCTAAGAAAAAGGCTTAAATAGTATTTTGTATTGTATTTATTTATATACAAAAAGTTGTGAGAGCAAGTACAAGTACTGAGATGCGATTTATTGCATTTAGTACACTCACCTACATATTTGAAACATTCTAAATAATGTAACTGCCACTTGTGCTATACTTCAAAGAAATACAACAATATGATAACACCCTACGTTATTAAACTGGATGTATCCGTAGAAATAATAAAATCAGAAGTGAGGACCCGGCACCTCCACCAACAATGCTATTCTTATGGAGTTAAAACTTTTCTTGCTGTACCCAGCACCTCCACCAATTACATACCACATTTGCTAATTGAAGCATTTGTTTATGACAGAATAATCTGAATTTGACTTAATTATGATAAGTAAGGATTGTGATGTGTATTAATTTTAAAAAAATACTTGGAATAATGCAACCTTTTTACTGTACAAGAAATGATTCAATGTATGGAAAATCACGTAAATTTACTAGATACACTTAGTTTGAACCCACACTTAAATTACTAGAGTCCAGTGTATGTTGTTATGTTGTTTAACCATTGTAAAAACAAACATTATCATAATAACACTGTGATTATGTTTTACGAGTCATATAGAATTCCATTTCCTACTTATCGAATGTCAGTTTAAATTAATGCAATTCTAGCTAAAACTAGAACAAATTGTAAATAAAGCAAGGAAATCACAAAACTACATCCAATCGGAACTGAAATGCGCTAAATAATGTCGAGCAGGACACATTTGCTGATTGGCCGTAGCTTTATTTGTGTGACAGCGGTAAAACATGTTGATCAATCAGGGGAAATGTGTTGTTCGATGTTTTCTATTTTTATTAACGGGAGTTTTTCACTCTTGCACAGCCATCGATAAGCGACCAATCAGATGATATTGTCGTAGTCCGCGTGTCAAATAGTCCGATGTGATTTCCAGTTCGACGTGTGGAAAGGATAAAATAAATATTTGCACAATATTCTAAATCAAACTTCAAGATACGGTTTCATTAAACTGAATGCGACATAACTGTGAAAATTATTTATCCTAATTAACGTCCATCCTATTCAGTTATAAAAACTGATTTACAAAGGAGGACAACTAAATAAATCTAATTACATAGATGCAGACACAACAATGAACTACATTTAAGTAAATATTTCAAATAGTAATATTACAACAATAATGCAATAAAACACAACAGTTTTGGTGACAAATAAAAAGGATATTAAATGCAATTAATTAATTAATCAAATATAAAAAAGTGGAATAAAAAAGAAAGAAAGAAAGAAAGAAAGAAAGAAAGAAAGAACGAACGAAACGAAAGAAAAAATAAAAGAAAAAAAGAAAGGAAAGGAAAAAAATCATTAAAAAAGAAAAACGAAAAGAAAAAAACTAATTTATTAGACGATCCAGTGGCGTATCAAAGGTGGGGAAGAGGGGGAACAAAACCCCCCTTTTGAAAAAAAGTGTAAAGGAGAAAATAAAATAACTACAAATTACCATCTGACTAAAAGAGGATTTTAGTAGATACAAAGTTGGTTATTTTGATGCTTTAAAACGCACAGATTTTCACCAAAATGACCTTGAAAGAGAAAACTTTTAGATTTAAAAACAGGATTTTAGTAGATAAAAAGTTGGTGGTGCTTTAAAAATGCACAGATTTTCACCAAAATTACCTTGAAATAGATTTTTTCCCCACTTAGCCTTCGGCACATCCATGAAAAAAATTGATTGAACCCCCCCTTTATGAATTCCTGAATACGCCACTGAGACGATCCCACTCAAACGAATATGAGGTTTGCCAAAAACCAGGAACAGCAAATCAGGGAGTATTTAAACTTTTGCGGAAGAAATCACCGAACGCGAATCTTCATTTTCATTGATTTTTCAGAATAATTGCTTTTATAGTGTGATGTTAATTTATTTTACTGTTTCTAAGCGATATTTTGAAAGTCAAATAAAATGGCTTGAAACTTGGTTGAATCAAAGAGAACTTGATTTTTTACGGGACATTAGCACCCTTTTGGACAATAATGCAAATATTGGGTCAATATGAAAAGTAACTACTAGGTGAAAAAAAATATTTTGAGCTACGATTTTTTATCGTTTAATTAAACACATTTTTGTCTCCGCTAAAAAGGCAAATACTTTTCTGAAGTAAGGTTCACTCAAAATGTTCGTACATGCAGCGTTATTGGATGAGCGTAGAGAGCGTAGCGACCGAAGCAAAGATTCCTTTTCACTACACTGGAGAAAAAAATACGGAATGTTTTTTCTTTTGTATTTTTGGCTGTTTGTTAACACGATTCCGGCTAAACCGATACTCCAATTGCGATGAAATTTTATAAAGACCTTTGAAATCTCTGAACTTAGAACTGACACGTTTTTGAGCGCAAAGGAAAAATTATTTCTCATGAAAATCGCAATTTTACGATTTTTTACAATTTTTAAATTTAAAATTTCTTCAACTTATAACACCTACTTGCTTTACCAGATTGTAATGATCTTTTCACAGAACCTTAATTTAATGAATTGATGTATTCGTGTGGAATTTGAGCGCAATCAAAAAATTATTTCTCATAATAATTGCAATTTTGAGAATTATTTTTATTTTTTTAATTTCTTCGACTTATAACACTTACATGCTTTAGCTGATAGTAATAATTTTTTCACAGAACCTTAATTAAGCGAGCGTTTCCATTTGACTCTGCCGGAAAAATTAGTCACTGTTTTTTTTGTTTTTTTTTTGTTTGTTTGTTTGTTTTTTTGTTTTTTTTTGTTTTTTTGTTTGTTTGTATGTCTCGCTATAAAGTTTAAACGGAGGTTCGGATCGAGTTGAAATTTGGACCATCCGCAAGCTTCGATCTGCATTGAATGCCATAAGATTTGTGGCAAAATCGTTTAAAAAGTTACAAAGTTACATTAAGGATAATCGAAAGTTTTTTTTTCAAACTAAACAGGGACAAAATCTGGCGTAGCCAAATCATTTAAAATGTCTGTCCGGTCACGAACATGTAAATTCTATTTTGATCCGATAAGTAGTGTAGATGGAAATTACATTTTAACAAAAGTAACGTTACCATGGCAACGACAAGTCGCACGAAGCTGGAGCTTTTTTGGCTCATGGTAGCGGTTGCACGAAGATTCAGATCAGGTTGAAATTTGGACCATCAACAAATTGTATAGCACGTGCTCGCTTATCAACGCGACCAACTGAGCGTTTTCCTAGTTTATAAACTAGAAAGCTTCGCAAACGCTTTTTCTGGTGCGTTGTTGGATGAGCGTAATTGGTGCATTGAGCTTCCATGTGTAATGCGGATTTTCTGTTGTTCTGTGAAAAAATCATTACTAAGTCGAAGATTTTTTTAAATTAAATTAAATTATTTAAAAATTAACTGTTTTTTTTTAATGAATCGAAATTTTAAAAAAGAAAATAATCGTAAAATTGCGATTTTCATAAGAAATAATTATTCGATTGCGCTCAAATTTCACACAAATATATTAATTCATAAAATTAAGGTTCTTTGAAAAAATCATTACAATCGGATAAAGCATGTAGGTGATGATAAGTCGAAGAAATTTTTTTAAAATCGAAAAAAATCGTAAAATTGCGATTTTCATGAGAACGTTCAAAAACGTGGCAGATTTCGTGGGCCTCCACAAAATTTCATCTCAATCGGAGTAACAATTCAGCCGGAATCGTGTTAACAAACAGCCAAAAAAACAGGGGAAAAAAAACATTTCGGATATTTTTCTCCAGTGTAGTGAAATGGAATCTTCGCTTCGCTCATCCAATTAATATATTCATGTGAAATTTGAGCGTCATCAAATCACTATTTCTCATGAAAATCGCAACTTAACGCTTTTTTCGTTTTTAAACAATTACGCTCATCCAGCAACGCGCCTGAAAAAGCGTTTGCGAAGCTTCCTAGTTTCAGAAAATTATTATCCCTTACACTCAAAGCGGAGACAAAGGTGTGTTTAAACAATAAAAAAATCATAGCTCAGAATTAAGTATTGCACCCAGAACTTTACTTTCTTATTGACCCGAAATTGGCATAAAATAGTCAAAGAGGAGCTATTGTCCCGTCTTTAAAAAAAAGCTTCTTCTTTTTTATTCAAGTTCTATTTTCATTCAACCAACTTTCAGCCATTTTCCTTCGACTTACAAAATATCGGTAAGAGTGCTCTGGAATTGTCTCATTGCCATATTATACAATTATAAGTAAATTTACCAAACATTCTAATTATTTCAAAGTATTTTCTCGTTTCGTCGAAAAAAATTTCTTTCTCAGGCTGTTACGAAGCGTAGTAAAATATCCAACGTTTCGACGCTTATAATTATCCACTACTTTTCTAGAAAACACCGACAATATCGTTAGAGTGTTGTGCAATGGAAACCTACAATCTCTTCACAGTTGATTATTTTGAATAATATAATAATTATTCAGGAATGCGATTTTCTTACAATTGAAAATAATACTAAAATAACTTGTATACAAAATAAAAATACTTTAATTTCAACACATTAAACATAAACATTAAAATGAAAATATATCATTTAAAGAGTTTTGAAGCTAAATTGGTGAACAACCATGTTGTAAAACGCCTATTTACTAAAACCTAAGTTTATGGCATTGTATTCTTACGTTTTAAATTACTATATTATTGGAGTGAAATGTTCCTAGCCATCATTTCCTATCATAAGAGAAAGAAACCACTGACACTTAGGGTTTCAAAACGTTTTAATAATTTTTGCGTTTTTTTTTGTTTCTTAGAAATATGAACACTTTTTATTCAATATGAAAACGTTATTTTTACGTATTTCAAATAATAACACAAACATAAAATTAATAAACATTGAAACATATATTTGATCGTGAATGCATGTGATTCAGTCTTCAGTTAATTCTCTGTTTAAATGGAACCACCTGTTAGCTGTAATTACCGTGTACCAAGGATCGTTGTACAATCATCAACAGGTGTCACGTGGACATCTAAGAGGTTTCTAAGTCATATGTCTAACCAGATAGGCCTACAGTAGTGACATGGAGATAGACTGTTTACAACCTTTGAACGGGCAAGCCGAACATGTCTGCGCAGAAATAAGACTATTATCTAGTTGTCAGGGAGCGACGCCCTCCTATCTTCCTGTCTCTTCTCCCGCGCGTGTCACGTCTCACGACAAAAACCGGACTTGACCTCCGATTGACATGAGTTGTTTGCCATTGCTCTTCACAAATGCGATACAGAATGTGTTTGGTGACCCTGGTGGTTGGGGGAGACCTATTCTTACCATCTAAGGTCTAAAAGAACACAAGAACAATGTGAAACAACATAAGATTGATACTTCAAAACTCGCAGAACATGTTTATGAAAATCATCATCATATTAATTGGGAAAACGCTTCAATCCTTGCACATGAGTCTAATGCCACAACACGGAAAATCAAGGAAGTTGGTTTGATTTCGTGTGTGGACAATACAATCAGTGTGCCTAGTGTTAATTATCCAGCCACTTGGAAGAGTTTCTGTCCATCAATTTCATCAGTATAGATCAATAGTTTAATTTCATACACCAACTGTCCAACATGTCATTTTAATGTTAAAAAAAAAAAATTATTCATAAAAAACTTTTTTGTTAATAATTTGGTACTAATACACAACCATATTTATAATTTTTGGGGAAATGTTTTTTGTCTTGTGTGTTGTGGTATTTTAGTTGTATTATTTGATAAAGACTGCTGAAAAGTAGTCGAAATATCATTTTTTTTTAAATAAAAATAAGTAAATAACAGTGAAAAGTCTAATGATTTGTATGTGTAACGTTACTACCGGTTGTTTCAATTTTTATAATTGATGAGGGGTATGCTGTGTAGTCAGGTAAATGTAGATCCGTTCTTAAGAATATCTATTCGCGACAAATAGCTACTTCTAAATGATAATGGCGTTCCCCTTGATTCCTCCATGGGCTAGAACATCAGCATATCAAAATGGTTTCAACAATCGGTCTGTCTCCTTATGGAATGCACTTCCAAATGAATTAAAAAACAGACAGTTGTTTCAATAGCGCTATCGAAGTTTATTTTAAGTAGATTGCAGTTCTGTGTTTATAAGTTGAGGTATTGCTTTATTTATTTTATGAAGTGATTTTATAATAATTACTGATAATGCATATTACACTGTATTGAAGGTGGGCATTGAATTTTATTATTATATATTGTATTAGAGGGAGACAGGTACTTATGTACTGTGGCAGATGCTCGTTCTTTTCATGTTCAAATGTTGTAGTACAACTAAATGCAAATACGAATAAATAAATAAAATAATTTAACAAATTTATTTCAACCTGTGCTACTGTCAGTATAACACACTGTTTTAATATGCTTTAGTATGAGTCTAGACTTGAATTAGAAATAATAGACATCATAGTGCCTTCAAATGTAAATATGGCCTGAATATATTGAAAACATAATGGCTTTTTTCTTAGGAGAACGATATTTCCTTACGTCGCTATAAAGTAGAAGCTGAGCACTAGATATTGTTCGATCTTAAGTGTTGCTTTAGCAGATATAAATTAAGTTATACAGTATTGTTTCAAAGACGCCCATTAAGAAGCAAATTTAATTTACTATATTATGGATTCAGATTTAATGGCTTGATATTGATGAACGGTTGTGGCATGCTGACGGGTTTCTCCCATTGTGTTTCAGTTCATTGTTTCAACAAGCCCAAATGTTCTTCACTACATGTAAAACAGGATTTTGTAATATTATATAAACTTCACGATATTCTGTTTCATCAACATATACGCAATCGTTAAGGAAAAAGTGTTAAAAGCAGTTGAAATAAAATAAAGTGAACATTATGTAAATGTCTAGCTTGCTAGACATCAACTAGGACAACCGTAGTTCAACACATTATTGGATTAGAGAACAGGATTATGTAAATCCCGCTGTATCTAAACATTTTATCATAAACCGTTTTATGAGCAACAGAACAGTCGTGGTTTGTAAATATTCTCTTACAAAGTGATAACATTGTACGTCATACTTACCATGAATTACGATGGAATTTGGAAGTCAGGCTAGATTAAAAAAGGAGCTATGATTTCCTAAAAACTTAATAAACCGTACGTTTGTAGTTTAAAGGCTAATTCTCAGTTTTAAACCAGTCTTAAAAACAAAAAACAAAACATGCATTATAATGGCATTTGTAATAATTTATGGAAATTACAAACAATGATGTTAAAATCCTTTCAATTGACCTATAGATTGCAATATTATTATTATTTATTCCAACGTGACATTTAACAATCACATTGCTTGTGGTAAGAATTAGAGCATAGCCCCAAAACACAAAGTGTCTTACCACCAGGACAATATACACAATACAATAATAGGAATATACAAAACACATTCAACACATAATAAAAATATTCTCAATAATCTCAATAATAGGAATATACTAAACATTACTCACAGATAACACACATAAATGTAATACAAATATTATGGCGAGTGTGAGTGTGAATTTGAGTGTAAATGTGAATGTGAATATGAGTGTATGTGTACGTGTGTTAGTGATCTTGACTGTTCATTAAAGTTATTCTAAGGTCTCTCCGAAATGTATGTTAATCTTCTTCTGTGCGGACCTCATAAGACAGAGCATTCCAATCACTAACTGATCGACAGAAAAACCTTGCTGATACTTCGTTGTTCTTGCAAAGGGAGGTATCAGAGTAACAGCTCTACCGTATCTGCATGAGCGATAACCAAGCTGTATTCTGGTCAATGGATCCAGGTCGACTAGCCCGTTAAACAGTTTCTTCAGAAAAACGATACCCAACTCCTTGAGGTGATTTTCAAGAGTGAGTATATCACAAAATCTTCGTTCGTTGTTGCCTAAGTCTTTTCATTTGATAATGATTGTATTATTAATAAACGATTGTTATTCCATGATATTAAAAAGTTATTATACACATTCACGGTAAGTGTTAATCTTTATCACTACTGTAACTGAGTAAGTCTGCCATCAGATATGCTTGAGATATCTCTGAATGCAACCAAACCAAGTTCAAGGGCAAAGTGTCTCAATCGATAAACCTAGCGTAGCGGAATGAAATTTATTCCCTCTTGAAGGTGACATTACAGTCGTGCATTTGAGGCAAGTAAGATTTACGTCCAGCGAAAACAGCGCGCCAAGCAGAAGTGTGCGAATAACAATGATTCATGAATATTTTCTTCGTCTGCATCAACAATTTATGATCTCTCTTGATTTAACATGAATATTATTTTGCACAATTTGCGCTGACTACCTAGGCATGCGAACTTAAATGTCTTGACAGCACTGCACAAAACTTGCTAATATTACGTCAAGGAAGCATGCGATGTTGATGCATTTGCCCTACTTTCCGCTAATCTACTTCTGGAAATTGCGACTATTTGTGCAGTTCTTCGTTCTGGATAATATTTCTCAACTAATGAGTAAGGAGTCAAGTTTATTTTAATGCGATCGCGCTATTCGAAATGATGGGTGGTTGATTATAGATAACGATGAATGAGAATATTGCAAAATCTACGCCAGGATAAAGTTTTTTCACTCTGTTCTGCAATTATGTTATTTGATCTTGACGTAATTTAGCCGTTTAGTTGCACAAACGTTTTTGCCAAAGAAAATGACTAAAATAAAGTCAAGATATGCATTTGTACTTCAAATACACAACACTACGCAACGCAACGAAGAACAACAAACAGTGTGAAATTCTCTAATTTTTAAACGTTTTGGGTAAAGATGCATTCTAATATATTCGTTTGGTATTTTTTTTCGATGAATAACGTTTAATTATAAGACCTATATACATGTTAAAATAAAGCAAAACCCATAGAAAAATTCAAGTAATTTTATCTTCTATATTGCAAATCGCGGAACATTTAAAGTAAACGTAATAGAAACTCGTTTTCATTCGCCATATTTATTTAGTAGAATAAAACAAATATTGCATAATCGTGACAAGTGTGGACATTTTGAGTAGGGATAGCCGTGTGAGGAATTCAAAGGCACTCCTCTTTGATTCTGTCCTAGGCTTTGGACCTCTCTCGAATCATAACTCCCACGATGAACTCAATTTATAATCACAATAGTATTTTTTTTTTATGAAGTTTTAAGTTATATTGCTACTTAAACATACTCATTGATGCACGATATATGAATACATAAAATATCGAAGTGTAAATCTTTTAAAATGAAATGATCTAAACAAAGAATAAAATAAATTCGTAAAACAGTCTTCCCAATCAGCCAAAAGTGATTTGCAGTGGGTGTTTTTAATTTAAAGCAGACCAAGCCAACTGTGTTTACGGCGACATCGACGAGAAAACAATGGCCATTCAGAAATAGGTATGGACACAAACGCTTTGGTAAAATACTTTGGGATGATAGATGTAATGCTGAAGACTTTTCAGAGAACAACCTTTAACATAACAATGAAAGGGCTGAAACTAGGCCTAGTTCAGGAATCCGCATCTACAAAAGACAATTACTTGAAAATGCACGAAACACAGTTAGGTTCACGTGTTACGGTGTTAATATCGACATTTTGAAATAACTTCGAATTATAATTTTGAATTCAAATAAGAGTGGCCTATTGATGAATTTAACGAATCTTATATATATTATTTACTACAATTCAGAAATTAAAAAAGTCCGCCCCAACCTATATATATATATATATATATGTGTGTGTGTGTGTGTTCTGTTGTAGACTTTCGTGATTCATGGTTTATGTTATGTTACACTTTACGGAAATAATCACGCTATATTGAATGTTTAAAACGAATATTTAATTAAAACTTCAACGTTTCAGAAGACTAGGCTTCCATTTTCAAGAAGAGTTGGTATAAAACAATAAAAACAAAACATCAGCAACACAATAAAAATATAAACAAACAACATGAAACATGTCAAGAAAAAGGGTCATTCGATAGACTTTGAAGGAATGAGGTCTCTTGCCATGATCAGCCATCTGACTAGCCGTATCGTCAGATAGGCAGTAGAAATTGAAAAACGCCCTCATAATTTGAACAAGCGAGATGATGGCAAACGTCTGGCCCAGTCTTGGAAGCCTGTTTTGGCAAATAGATTGGTGCTTGAAAACCGTAAAACAGATAATCCAGACTCTGCGCTGGATACACATGGTCCAAGAGTCGTGCCAACATTTGACCAGAATCCTCCTACAAGAATGTTGACAAGAAGTCAACATTTAAGTCCTACAATTTCCAGCGATTCTACAACATCAGTTGAAGAACAGAATCAGCCTGTGAGAAGGGTGACTATATAGAAGTCAAGCAAAGAGCTTAGCACTGTGATGTGGTCAAAAAGTTTTCACTGCACCTGATTTGCTTTTGTACTTGCTATTTGGTTTGCCTTTGTAAGGCGGTTAAGTTTGTTTATGTTTTTATTGTGTTGCTGATGTTTTGTTTTTATTGTTTTATACCAACTCTTCTTGAAAATGGAAGCCTAGTCTTCTGAAACGTTGAAGTTTTAATTAAATATTCGTTTTAAACATTCAATATAGCGTGATTATTTCCGTAAAGTGTAACATTACACACACACACATATATATATGAACGAATGCATGTCTGTCTGTCTGTCTATCTGTCTGTCTGTATGTTTGTCCTAATGCATTACTATACCATTCATCCGATCTCCATGAAACTTGGCACTTATATGAATTTTTTTACGGGGAGGGTTTCTATGCTATCCATTTTGTTGTAACACGTGGTGATCGGTGCTTGCAACACATAAAGTGAAAAAAACAATAATGTTTTTCAAATGTAGTAGTGTAGTCGCAGAGTAGGTTATTGATGACGTAATGGCAGGCCTAATGTGTATCACGTGACTGAAAAGACCCAACCGAGTCGGTCTGCCATTACAGCCGTCACTTCACTACTTTTCTGTCAACGGCAGAGTTAGATCTCGCATTATTTCTTCGCCATCTGTTAATTTTATAGATATTTGTATGTTTTTCATATGTCTGTTAAGTTGCCAAGTGGTTATAATCTCAGTAATCCACAAATTAATGTTTTTATTAATATTTTGATGGAACCGGAACCGGAACCGAAACCAAAACCTGGAACCGCACATCCCTAATAGACTACACCATTCATCCAATCTCCATGAAACTTGGCACACACATGTACTTGCTATCCATTTTGTTGTAACTCCTCCACGTGGTGATCGGTTCCTGCAAAGAGAATTCATTCGTTTTCATATATATATATATATATATATATATATATATATATGTGTGTGTGTTCTGTTGTAGGCTTTCGTGATTCATGGTTTATGTTATGTTACACTTTACGGAAATAATCACGCTATATTGAATGTTTAAAAACGAATATTTAATCAAAACTTCAACGTTTTCAGAAGACTAGGCTTCCATTTTCAAGAAGAGTTGGTATAAAACAATAAAAACAAAACATCAGCAACACAATAAAAATATAAACAAACTTAACCGCCTTACAAAAGCAAACCAAATAGCAAGTACAAAAGCAAAACAGGTGCAGTGAAAACTTTTTAACCACATCACTGTGCTAAGCTCTTTGCTTGACTTCTAGTCACCCTTCTCTCAGGCTCTCTCTCAGGCAGCACAGTGATGTGGTTAAAAAGTTTTCACTGCACCTGTTTTGCTTTTGTACTTGCTATTTGGTTTGCCTTTGTAAGGCGGTTAAGTTTGTTTATATTTTTATTGTGTTGCTGATGTTTTGTTTTTATTGTTTTATACCAACTCTTCTTGAAAAATGGAAGCCTAGTCTTCTGAAACGTTGAAGTTTTAATTAAATATTTGTTTTAAACATCCAATATAGCGTGATTATTTCCGTAAAGTGTAACATAACATATATATATATATATATATATATATATATATATATATGATAAAAAACAAGGATCTTGGGGAAAACCGCGTCGGAAAATAAAATAAACCAGGGCAGAACCTGGGCGTCCACCGACGTTTTCGTCTGTACTACGTCAGACATTTTCAAGGCTGACTGTGACTCTACGGAGGTTGGAGCCACAGTGGTTGGCAAGCACGCCAGCGCCCGCCTTATATAGCCTTGGCTGAAGGTGCGGGGCGGCGAGGTTATATAGAAAATAGGTGCGGGGCGGCGATGTCATATCGAAAAAAATATATACGGATGGTGGCAATTGAGAAACAAAATAGCACAGCTTACTGTAGTGAAACCTTTTTAGTCCGGCTTCTTGTCATAGGGCCTGATTGGTTGTCTTTTGAAATGTTATTTGTGCTTAGAATTATTGAATCTGAAAGTTGCACCACCTCTGAGGGATTTGGCTGAATAGGTCTACGGACTACATTTCGAGGCATGAGTGCAGGTTTTCCAAGCAAGAGGGAGGCTCTGGCTATCATCTCTTTTGTTCATGTTATTCGGCCGTTTCTCAATTTCTACAGATTCACGGATAATACGTGGCTTGAGCTGTTGTACAGGACAAATAGTTTTTGTTTTGTCAAAATCTATCACATGCGAGTAAGCTTTAGCATGTTGAGCCAGGGCTGATTTCTTGTCAGCTGCTTAGACAGCATTAGAGTGTTCATTAATCCTCACTGCTATGCGTCTGCCTGTTTGGCCCATGTACGTTTGATCGCAGTCGCCACAGGGAACCTCATAAACCCCTCTTTCTTCCAGATGAACAGAGTCCTTAGCACTTCTCAAAAGGAGCTGATTTTTCTGTCAGTGGAGAAAATGGTTTCGATGTTCTTACGATTGAGGATTCTACCTATGACGTCTGTGGTACCCTTGACATATGGAAGAAAAGCTTTAGACCGTGGTTTCTCATTGTCCTCAGTATCATCCTCAGATTTCTTCAGTTCACGTTTAAACGCTCTGGTTATGTCTCGGTCCAAGTAACCATTGAGTGAGAGAGCTTCACGGAGCTTGTCAAATTCCTCTCTTGAGTGAGATTTGTCAGTAAGGTTCCTGGACCGGGTGACTAGAGTGTTACCATGCATGCCACCCGAGGGCCGTTGCAACAATGAGTGGAAGGAGAAGTGATTACTCAATAAAGAGATAGATAATATACAATATTTACAACACGGTTTAATTACACATTAAGACACACAACATATCAAATACCGTACGCTGCCTTACAAGGTCTGGATCCGACCTAAGCAAGCGCACCTTACCGACTGACTTCACACACTTGGCCCCAACGCCTCTCAGTAGCGTCCCCAAGCTAAACTCACCCTCGTCAGAATACGCCCCCTACCACATGGACTATCTGGTCATGTGGCAATCGGCAACTCTGACCACCCGCAACGCATCCCAGACACCCATATGTTTGGGGTGCATTGCAACCACTGAAAATAACTGTGAAGGACGGTGGTGGGAAGCAGCATTCAGATACCGGTTGGTGTGGGTGGGTTTTCTATAGACTGTGTGTCCCAAACTGCCATCAACATTCTTTATTGTCGAGACATCGAGAAAAGCAAGTGAGTCGTTGGATCATCCTTCACAGTTATTTTCAGTGGTTAACACTCTGGTCACCCGGTCCAGGAACCTTACTGACAAATCTCACTCAAGAGAGGAATTTGATAAGCTCCGTGAAGCTCTATCACTCAATGGTTACTTGGACCGAGACATTACCAGAGCGTTTAAACGTGAACTGAAGAAATCTGAGGATGATACTGAGGACAAGGAGAAACCACGGTCAAAAGCTTTTCTACCGTATGTCAAGGGTACCACAGACGTCATAGGTAGAATCCTCAATCGTAAGAACATCGAAACCATTTTCTCCACTGACAGAAAAATCAGCTCCTTTTTGAGAAGTGCAAAGGACTCTGTTCATCTGGAAGAAAGAGGGGTTAATGAGGTTCTCTGTGGCGACTGCGATCAAACGTACATAGGCCAAACAGGCAGACGCATAGAAGTGAGGATAAATGAACACTCTAATGCTGTGAAAAACAGGTGACAAGAAATCAGCCCTGGCTCAACATGCTAAGCTTACTCGCATGTGATAGATTTTGACAAAACAAAACTATTCCTCCTGTACAACAGCTCAAGCCACGTATTATCCGTGAATCTGTGGAAATTGAGAAACGGCCGAATAACATGAACAAAAGAGATGATAGCCAGAGCCTCCCTCTTGCTTGGCAACCTGCACTCATGCAATGTAGTCCGTAGACCTATTCAGCCAAATCCCTCAGAGGTGGTGCAAATTTCAGATTCCATAATTCCAAGCACGAATAACTTTTCAAAAGACAACCAATCAGGCCCTATGACAAGAAGCCGGACTTAAAAGGTTTCACTACAGTAAGCTGTGCTATTTTGTTTCGCAATTGCCACCATCCGTATATATTTTGTCGATATGACACCGCCCCGCACCTTTTCACGATATGACCGCGCCGCCCCGCACCTATTTTCTATATAAAATCGCCGCCCAGCACCTTCAGCCAAGGCTTTATAAGGCGGGCGCTGCGTGCTTGCCAACCACTGTGACTCCAACCTCCGTAGAGTCACAGTCAACCTTGAAAATGTCTGACGTAGTACAGACGAAACGGTTCTGCCCTGGTTCATCTTATTTTCGACGCGGTTTCACCCAAGATCCTTGTTTTTATCCTATGACGGGCCGCGAAAACCTACAACAATCCATATATATATATATATATATTTCTGTCTAAAGTACTAACATAACAGCGTCATAGTCGCCTACTATAAAGCCAAGTTTAAACATATATATATATATATAGACTACACCATTCATCTGATCTTCCATGAAACTTGGCACATATATGTATTTTTTCACGGGGAAGGTTTCGATACTATCCTCCACGTGGTGATCGGTGCCTGCAAGGAGGATTCATTCGTTTTTCATCCGATCTCCATGAAACTTGGCACATATATGTATTTTTTCACGGGGAAGGTTTCTTCTGAGATCGCAGCAACGCGCGACGGGGAAGCTAGTTTCGTTATAAAAATTGATTTACAGATGTAGACAAATCAATACAATACGTTAACATAAATATAATCAAAATATGTAAAATCAAAAAATCAAAGTTTGGAATAATTGAGCGAGCGAAGCGAGCGTCTCCACTTGACTCTTATGGCTCGAATGTCTGTTTTTTTTTTTTTGTTTTTTTTCTGTTACTGCTTCGATACAGGTCGCACCGTTTCTCTGATCGACCTGAAATTTTGCACACATGTACATACCACCTAGGCGGGTTGCTGTATAGTTTTGTGGCAAAATCGTTCAAAAGTTAAAAAGTTACATTAAAGTTAATCGAAAGTTTTTTTTTCAAACTAAACGGCGACAAAATCTGCTGTGGCCAAATCATTTAGAATGTCCGTCCGATCACGAATATGCTATTTTTATTTTGATCCGATAAGTAGTGTAGATGGAAATTACATTATAACAAAGTCCCGTTACCATGGCAACGGAAAGTCGCACAGCTTTTTTGGCTCATGATAGCGGTCAAACGGAGGCTCGGATCGAGTTGAAATTTTGACCATCCGCAAGTTTCGTTCCCGATTGAATGCCATTAGTTTTGTGGCAAAATCGTTCAAAAAGTTATAAAGTTACATTAAAGTTAATCTAAAGTTTTTTTTTAAAACTAAACGGCGACAAAATCTGAGGTAGCCAAATCATTTAGAATGTCCGTCCGGTCACGAATATGTTAATTTAATTTTGATCCGATAAGTAGTGTAGATAGCAATTACATTTTAACAAAAGTAACGTTACCATGGCAACGAAAAGTCGCACAAGAATTCTGGTCACTATGTACTGCCACCTAGAAGAAATCAAGAGTAAAATAGTTTTCCCAAAGAAATGATGTCAAGGTCCTCTAGATGGCGGTGGATTTTATCCATTCTCTCCTATTTTACAAATTTTCAGCTAAATCGGTCAAGACCTAAAAGACTTATTGGTATGTAACATTATGGGAATGTCGTACTCGGGTCGTGTTGCACGTACCGGTGCTCGCTCAACAACGCGTCCAACTGAGCGTTTTCCTAGTAATATAATATACCGTAAATACAAAATTGGTGTTATTTTATTTTATCTAATTTGTTTTTTATCGTCTCTGTTACGCCGCAAACAGCCTGGCCACAAAGAATAATATATTTACACAAGTCGAGAGGCGCTGATGCAAAGCCCTTGTTTTAATCCTAGGCCTCCAAGCTCGAACCGAGCTCTTTGAAGAGCTGCCCTGGTTGATTTACCTTGTATCGGCTTGTAGTCGGTTGCGCACGGACAACATGATCCAGCCACACCCTGCGGTGATTTGAATGAGAGGGTCAAATACAAGCCTGTCGAGTATAAGTACATGTTTTGCTCAACCGGAAATACCATTTGTAGGTGCAGACTAACAAGACCACGATTTGTTTTCTAATTTGAGTTAAATCTTTTGTTAATTGAAAGAGGCGATAGCAAAAAAAGCAAGCATATCTGTTATATTAATTCGAAGGCGATATTATAACGCCATTTCACTCTACGCTAGGTTAATTTATGAAGGGATATCATTTTTTAAACTTAGTGTAGGCCTAACGGCTTTAGAAATCAAAGTTCATGTAAACCAGTTTCGACGCTTTTAATTTCAATATTTTTATTCGATAAGATGAGTGGTGATGAATGAGGGTGAAGAGATTTAATTATGCTGGACTTGCACCCACGTCTCCGTGGTGTGGTATTCTTCGGACCTAAACACATGAGCTCTCTCTGGGCTCTGGGAGCTCAAAGTCAAAGACCCTCACGTACAGCCAGAGAAAGACATTCCACTTCACCCTAGGCGAACTCAACCATGAGTCTTGTCCAGGGCTGTTGACATTCAAAGCAAACTCGATCACCATCACGAGATATCTCACACAGTATGTGAATAATTTAATTACCAAGTCCTTTGTGACCCTCGTCGGCTAAAAAAGGTCTAATGTGTATGGCTGCAGGGCCTAGCGTCAGCCGGGCTAGCGACCTGGCGTCTACTCGGAACACTAAGGCAGCGTTAGCATTTGGCTTGATTGAGTCTCTTTCAACCTGTAAAAAACAAATTTCCCTCCCACTCACCACTCTTTGCTGAAGGTTTAAAAGTGAGCTGTCACGTAAGATAATCAACATATTAAACACGCAAATGTTTTATTTTTCCTAATTAAGAAAACTAGAATATGTATATATTATATATATTATATTTTAAAATATAATATATATATATTATATATATATATATCGGTGTAGTCACTTTTTTAATTTCTGTCTCAAGTACTAACATAACGCGTCATAGTCGCCTACTATAAGCCAATTTTAAACTATATTTCCCAAACTCTAGGGTTCAGAGGGGTTTGTATTTCCCAAATTAAATTTTTCATTGCTCTATAGGCAGTGCAATCTGCCTACACACTTTATTAAAAATGTACAAACGCCCAAAAAATTAGACATTTTTTAAATTGGTGGCCGCATAGCTCATTGGTAAAGCATACCCCGGGTAAGCTAAGGCCCGGGGTTCATACCCGGTTAGTCACTTTTTTTTATTTCTTCAAAAGTACTAATATATATATATTTTCTATTTTGCTATTTTATAGCGCTAAAGTTTCCTGTTTTATATGTTAAAATTTTCCACCCAAATTTCTTGAAACAGCAAGAAAAGAGAATCAATTTTTGCAAATATAAATAGAACATGCCTTTTTTTCATGGCTCTGTTTTGCCTTGAATTAAATATTTTTCATGGAAAAATGAAAACCGTGTAAAGAAGCGTTATCCTATCTTTATTTGAAGTTTAAAACTAGAGCGGGTAAAAGAAATCGATTTTGGGGAAGTTTTTTTCGATATCAATATTTAAACCCATAAAGAAATATGGGAAATTTAAAAAAAAAAAAAATAAAAGTCCCGTCGGCCAAAACGTTCGACATTGTTATCTATTTTGAAAATTATTTGAGATTCCTCATGTTAGTCCCCTTTCTTCTTTCCCTTATCTTACACATTAATAAACAAGGATATTTTAGGGGGGATTGTAAAATATTTGTTAGCACATTATGATAATATCCCAATCCTAAAAAAAAGGGATTTATTTCTTCAAATTTTAATTCATGTATAAATGGCGGAGGTGCCGAGTCATTAAACGCCATTCGGAACGAAACAATCTTTTTATGAAATATAATAAACCCAGCTACACATTTTTAATAACGGCCTACTTTTTTGATAATTTTTTAAATTGAGACTTTTTGTCATAAAATACAATTTCGATTGAATATCAATATCGACCGATATTTTCATGTGTATAGATAATGAACATAAGTCAGCCTCCCATCCACTGTGTTCTGTTGAGACCGTATTGTTCACATCTCAGGTACATCACTTTTATTTCTGAACGGATTTGAGTCAGGGGAAAATCCTTGCCAAATACCACAGCCTCCCTTGGCTATCTCGTCCCTCGCCATGCAATGCAAAGCCTTAAAATCAAACAGTACAACGTTTTTTGGGGTTTTTTAATATTCCAATTGAAATTTTTTTCAGCGGTGTACATGCATTTTTTACGGCTGTTGAACGATGCCATTCTAATTGCAATCATGCTTTGTTGTTTTTAAGCTCAAATAAACATACGTTACTTGTTTGTTGCCCACAGTCTTTTTGAACCCTATGAACCGAAATACGGGGGTGTGAAAATGTTACGTGAATAAATTTTCTATATACCTTTGAATTTATAAACCATATTTATATAAAAAACGTAGGATTAAAATAACGCATTTGGTGTTTGCACTTTTTTACTTTATTTATTTATTTCAATATATCTTTTTTCCCAGTTATAAAAACTGCTTTATATAAAGGAGGACACTAAATTTGATTACGACACAAAAGCACACACACCCTTAATTTTAAATTTTGCAAAAATCAAATAATAAATAAACCCAAAAACAAAGCATAAAAGAGAACCCTTTTCGTAAAATTCACTTAAAAAACAATTAGCCACTGATGTCAAAAGGGCCAAAGCGAATTCTTCGGGTATGATAAAACGCTTTTCTTTCTTAGACGGGAAACTAATTTATAAATTACTTTAGTACTCGTTTACTCGTACCTGAACGGAGTGCTTAAAATAGGGGGCGAAGTACTTAATCAACTATTATAGAGGAAAAAAAATACAGAAATAATTATTTGAAATTTCTCGACTCTTTGGTGGAGGTGCCGGGTTTGGGGCGAAGCTCACCTTCCCTCGCTTTATCGGGGGGGGGGGGGGGGATTAACCCCCCCCTTTCCTCTAGGGGTATCTTAAACTTGATCCTCGTTTAAGGGCATTGCCAAAAAGAAAAATTATTCATCTGAGTGCATGGCCTTGAACACCAACAGACAGTCCAACGAGTGGTGAAGCTTACGGGGAGCCTCCTATGATACAGAACTAAAAGCATTTTTTGATGACAAACATTAAGCCAAAAGGCAGTCTTATGTTTATTACAAGCCCCTTAAGGGGCTATTAAATCAAAAATTTTTTTTTTTCCCATGGCTATAGCACAAAACTACACTAAAATAACAGTTAAAAAAAATTTTATCTTGTACTGTATTTCCAATTTTTCAATTATTTGATTCCAAATTGACGAAATTTGTTTTTGGAAAATTTTTTTTTAATCGGCTTTAACCCTTTTTTCTTTTTTTGTCCACATAAAACTAGAGCATATACAATCTAAAAAGCCCCTTTTTTTACATCGGGCCTTTAACTGTGCCCAAAAATACCCCAAAACCGCAAAAATATGTTTTTTCCAAATCCAAACCCCCCGGTAATCGCACATTTTTACCAAAACACTTGCCAAATTACAAATCAAAATATAGAGAATTTTCAGAAAAAGGGTTAGAGTAGTCAATAATGGCCAAAATTTTTTGGGATCAAAAACCTCCAGGCACGGGGGATAAAAATTGTCCCCAAATTTATTTCTTATAGGAATTTTTGCCGGGGACCTAGCTCGAAAAAAATCATGTTTGACAATTGTTTGGGGGGTCAAGGGGGGCCTCATAAATTTTTTTTGTTAATTTCTTTGTTTTTTACTAGTTAGCCCCGATGAAATATATTTTTAAGTTTTTGCGGTTAAATACCCCCTTTTAAGGGTTTTGTAAAACCCTAGGGTCAAAACCTTAGGGGGATTTACCCGCTAAACTAAAAAAATATATTTCATTCAGACTTACTAGTTATGAACTTAGAAATTTAACAGAAAAATTCTTGGGCCCATCATGACCTCCCAAAAATGTCAAACATGGCATTTTTTGAGTTAGGTCCCGCAATCGCGAAATTCCTTATCAAAGGAATAACACGGGGATGATCTTTATGCTCCGTGACTTTTGGAGGATTTTTATCCAAAAGATATTGGCCATTATTGACGTATCGACAGCCTTTCTGTAAATCTTCTTTTTTATTTTGTTTTTTTTGTAATTTCAGGCAAGTGGTTTTCGGACAAAATATGCTGATTACAGGAGGGGTGTGATTTTGGAAATGCATATTTTGGCGCGTTTTGAGTGTGCACAGTTTTCACGCCGATGGTTATAAGAGCCATTTTAGATTGGTATGATACTCTAGTATACCTATGTGGAACAAAAAAGAAACTGATTTAGCCGAATTTAGAATTGCAAGAAAACACCAATTTTCGCGAAATTCCATGAATCAAAACTTTTTTTAAATCATTAAAAGCACAGTTACAAGATTATTTTTTAAACGGTCCATATTTAGTGTAGTATATGCTATCGATTATTGTAAAAATAATTATTTTGGTAATAGCCCTTAAAAGTCATGAAGTTTGCTGAATGAATAGTATCTTTACTAAATCACATCAAAAAATATTTTATTTTAAGGCTGGACCCTGAACCTCACTATCGGTCATAAGAAGTCGTTTTTTTTTTGACATCAGTGTAGCCAGCACATCTAGTGCAAAATTAAATTTTGAGAATCGGTGTTTCTGTATATAGTTTTCTAACTCTTTTGCTGTCATCTTCAGTTAGGGACAAATAGATTTCTGAAATAACAGTTGGTTTTACATTTTCTTTTGTCCAGACGATCCAACCTTGAACATCTCGTATGTGTAAACCGTTTTGACAAAAAATCGGTTATTTTCAAAAATCTATTTGTCATGGCTGAAGCTGAAGAAAAAACCGATTCTCAAAATTTAATTTGAACTACATATGCTGCCTACACTATTGTCAAAAACGACACATAATGGCCAAAATTGAGGTTATGTCCCCGCCCCAAACATTAAACAATCTTTTGTCCTGATTGTTTGTAAGGCCATCTTGTCATTCAGAAATATTTCAGACAATGTTTCTTCGACTTCAAAATATCTCCAGAGTTAGATACAAATATCCTTAATATCCGAAATAGTTTATCTTGTGTTATAATTGATGCAATTGTCAATTTGCAATTAAAATCTTATTGTTTACATTTTGCACACGAGAATCGACGAGTTAACTGAGAAATTGAATAATATAAATACAGCTTAATCATGTGGTCTTCGTCTTGTATATTCGTTTACCAAGTTATCAATTTTAATGGGAACTTAACTAATTGTATAATTATTTCTTCCAATGTATTGCACGTCGTTAGGGGTAATCTTAAGGAATTACGCGGTCTTTAAGGTACACAAAGGAAAGTGGCAATTACGGTGGTATTATAATTTTGTTCTCGTTTAAAGTCTCCTCGACGATTCCTTTTGGTGTAGTATGACGCTATTAAGGTAGCCAAACGTTTGCTTCCAGGAGAAACTAAGACTGTTTTAGTGGGGCTGGCTAATCCAATGAAGGCGAATTTAGCCTGGTTGATTCTGGCGCCGCCCGCGGGTGAAATCGTGTTCAGTTTCTTTGGTCGGTGTTTTCGGAGCCGGTCCCCACAGTGCCGCTTCCCGTAAGGCCATCACCTTTTTTTCCCCTGTGCCATCATTTCTACCTGACGATAAAGACCATGTTTACAAGAATCGTTGTTGCCAAAGAGAATTGATTTATTCCCCATTATGCCAACAGCCTTATTTCCCCCACAACGCCTCGCTCCTTACCTTAATAATTCATATACTACTCTGTTGGCCTAAGGGGAATACGAATCAATTACCCAAGGCCAACAAACCTTTTTTTTTTTATATTTAATAATGAAATGCAGGGTGTTGGCCTAAGGGGAATAGATCATTACCGAAAGGCCACAAACCTTCCTTTGTATTTTTAATATGAAAATGCAGGGTGTTGACCCTAAGGGGAATAAATCAATTCCCCTTAGGCCAACAACGCTTCCTATAACGGGTCTTTATCGACAGGTAGAAATGATGGCATAGGGGGAAAAAAAAGGTTGATGGCCTTACGGAAGCGGCACTGTGGGAAATACACCGGTTTTCTCATTTAAAATACTGGTAATCTAGTGGTCATTGTCCGTTCATCGAAAGTGTCGGCGCCAACCGGATGGCTTTGGTCTGCTTTTAAATTTAATGTGCCACTGAAAGTCAGTTTATATGTGTCTGCGTGTGTCGAACTCGAATTTCTAATATAATTTTGTTCTTTAAATGAATTAAATTTTATATTTTATTTGCTCGATGGTGTAATGCTCTTTTTGTCACCTAAACAGGAATCTATCCGTAAACTTAAACATATTCACATAATTTTTGGACCATACAATACATTTTAAATTAGATTTAAGTAAATGTTATATATCAATTTTTTGCAAATAGTTTCAGCATATTTTTTTATGAGATTAGGAAACCTACCAATTTATCATGAACTTTCCATTTCATTCAAAACAGGATTGAATTGACGAGGAGCGCAGGGCAGGGGGGGGGGGGGGGGGGAAACAAGTCTATAACGCTACTTGGATCGGGTTTCGTTGTGACTGTGTCCAAGACGTCTTCAAGAATTTTTAAAGAGGATGGATATTGGTTGAAAACTCAGGAACTTGATATTAATTATAGTAAAACAAATTTTATGATTTTTCATAAGGCTAATGATAGAAGCATGAATGATATTCATTTGACGTTGAATTGTAATGGTAAGCTAATTTCTAGAGTATATGAATTTAAATATCTTGGAGTTTTCTTAGATTGTAATTTAAATTTTAAGAAACATTATGAATATGTATGTAATAAAGTATCATCAGCAATAGGAATTATAAGTAGAATGAAGAGGTTTGTAACAGAGAGAATGTTAAAGTTACTTGTAGATTCTTATATTCACTCTATTATTGATTATTGTTTAGTGGTTTGGGCAGTAAGACCTTCTACCGAATATGTTTGTACTTCAGAAGAGAATTGACCATCTGTTTGATTCAATTCCTATAAGCCAAGATTTACAATCTGATTGCTTCACGATTGAGGAAAGAATGAAATATAGCGTACTGGTAAATACATACAAAGTATTGAAAGGTATGTATTCAGGTATTTTACCCAATATTTTTCAATTTGTTGATCGTGATAGAAATTCTATTCTAATGAACTCTTTGAAAGTTCCTAAATTAAATTCGCAATCATTAAGAAAGTCATTCTTGTACAGAGGAGTATCCTTTTGGAATTCAATTTCTTATGATATTAGAAGCCAGTTTACTGAGCTAGGAATAGTACAATTTAAAAGTAAAATTGAAGCAATGATAATGAATCGAAGAACAAAGAAGAATTGATTTTTACTATTTATTTGTGGGCATTGTCACTGTGTTTATGTAATGTTAATTTATATTCATATGTTCTTATTTATGATTTTGCTGTTCTCTTTGTTTGTTTATTATTGCTTTGATTTTGATGTATTCAATGTATTTTCAATTGATATTTTTCTGCCTAGATTGTCTGGTTGCCGCCCACTGGTGGAACTTGCAACTTGAGTTAGGTGTCCTGTATCATTGCTGTGATCAGTTTTTGACTTGAACAATTTTAAATAATTATATATCTGATATAATTATATATTAAAGTCAAGATCTTTTGTACTAAATTGTTATCAAGATTTGAACACAAGAATGATGGTTGAACACAAGAATGAAGATTCGCGTTCGGTGGTTTCTTCCGCGAAAGATTGGTTACTCCCTGATTTGCTGTTCCTGATTTTTGGCAAACCCTCATATTCGTTTGAGTGGGATCGTCTAATAAATCAGTTTTTTTCTTTCGTTTTTCTTTTTTAATGTTTTTTTTTTTCTTTTTTCTTTTTTCTCTCTTTTTTTTTTTTTTTTTTTTTCCTTTCCTTTTTCTTTTTTCTTTATTTCTTTTTTTTTTTTTTTTTTTCTTTTCTTTTAATTCCCCACCCCCTTTTTTATATATTCGATTCATTTATAAATTGCATTTAAATACCCTTTTTATTTGTTATCAATTTGTTGAGTATTTAATGCATTGTTGTAATATTACTATTTCAAAATATTTACATAAATGTAGTTCATGTTGTGTCTGCATCTATGTAATAGATTTATTTAGTTGTCCTCCTTTTGTAAATCAGTTTTTATAACTGAATAGGATAGACGTTAAATAAAATAAATAAATAAATAAATAAATATGTTAAATTCTGTCTGTCTGCCCGTCTGTCTACTGTCCGAGCTCATACGGCCGAACGGCCAAAAAGATTGAGCTAAAATTTTTAAAACCCAGACATCCGTGACCAGGTAACTGGAACTGCTAACAAAAATGAGTTCAATCCGTTGCAATTTAAGCCTACAAAAAATAATAAATTTAAAAATTGGCTTGAAATTATAGATATCATTTTATCAACAATACTTTGTCTTGAAGAAGTAATTTTTTTCGAATAATTTTTAACCCAGGCTGTGATTACAAGTATAGCAGTGACCAAGGTTCCCCTAATTTCCACTGGGACATTGAGTAGACCTTGCAATCTTTACTCGTATTTCGTACTGCTATGTTTTCCTAGTATTGTCACAGTTGATGGTAGACTAAACTGGGGTTATGCATTTCAAAATGTGTTTAATTAAGCGAGCGAAGCGAGCGTTTCCATTTGACTCTGCCGGAAAATTAGTCACTGTTTTTTTTTTTTTTTTTTTTTTTTTTGTTGTTTGTTTGTTTGTTTGTTTTTTTTTTTGTTTGTTTTGTCTCGCGATAACGTTCGAACGGAGGCTCGGATCGAGTTGAAATTTTCACCATCCGCAAGCTTTGTTCTCGATTGAATGCCCTGTTTTGTGGCAAAATCGTTCAAAAAGTTAAAAAGTTACATTAAAGTTAATCGAAAGTTTTTTTTTCAAACTCAACGGCGACAAAATCTGAGATAGCCAAAACATTTAGAATGTCCGTCCGGTCACGAATATGTTAATTTTATTTTGATCCGATAAGTAGTGTAGATGGAAATTACATTATAACAAAAGTAACGTTGCCATGGCAACGAAAAGACGCGCGAAGTTTCTAATGCACTGCCACCTAGAAGTAATCAAAATACTTTCGAAGAAGCAGTCTATTATTTGTCACCAAAGAGTTTAAACAGTTTTCCCAAGGTGTCAAGGTCCTCTAGATGGCGGTGGATTTTACACACGGGTTTACCCAAATACCTTGGCAATAATAAATAATATTGGAAACATGGCCCTGTGGACAGCAAACGTCGCAAGTTTTAAAATTTAAAAAAATGTGCAATGTGGGTCTAGCATAGCACGTGCTCGCTTATCAACGCGTCCAACTGAGCGTTTCCTTAAACTACAAAATCTTTTCCAACCAGGGGATTGAACCCAGGTCCCCACATTTCGGGTGTATAAGGGCTCCTTAGCCAACTAGACTAAGAAAACGCCAATGTCGTTGATAGACGAGTGAGTGAGCCAAGTGTTGAGTACCCGGGAACATCCCCTTTCCTCCCCTATACATAAGGCTGGATCTAGCCCAATATGGGGAATAATACCGGGTATTCAACACATGGCTCACTAAAAATAGGGTTTTTAAGTTTATTGGTATAAGGGCGCGTCAACTGTAAGGCCATAATGCGCCACCTTAGCTATGATAGGCTAAGGAGGCCTAAGGTAGGGGAACAAGGAATGTTACCGGGTACTCAACACGTGGCTCACTCACTTGTCTAACAAGGACTTTGGCGTTTCCCTGGTTTGAATTTATACATATTGTTCGAGCCGAGGTGCTCAACTCCGAGAAATAATGGACTGTATATATTTTTTGATCTGAACTTACCCCGAATCTTGACGTAGGCTGAAGGAGGCAGTGCAGAGGTAAGTACGATGGGCGAGATGTTAAGCCCACCGCGAGAGAGAACAGGGATAAAGAAACTCGAGTTTGGAATATGAGTAGGAAGTTAGAGAATGCCTGGAAGGCAAGTCGAACCAAGGACTGCAGCTCGGAAACCCGTCGTTGTATTCCAAGACGGACGCGGCAGGCGGCTACGCACTTGAGTACGTACAGTGAGTGCAATGTCCGGAGAACGGACACGTGCGTTGCGAGTTGCGAGCGAGAGAATTGGAGACGAAAACGAACTTTGCACTTCATCGAGTGAAGGCTAGAGGCGAACTGCATTGACAAAGCACTTGCATAAGTCGAACGCGAGAAAACCAGGAAATGACGTCTGATAGGCAGAAATTCAAACAGGTGATAACAATATGTGCAACTTATGAATACGAAACAAGAAATACCAATAGCTAAGAGAAAAATATAACTACCAAAATAGCGCCGGGAATGGCGCGAACATAACCGCCCACCTAAAATGGATATTTTAGATAGGACCAAGAGAAATAACTAAGAACTACAACTATAAGACCGAGCCAAAACGAATAACTAAGAAGGAGGGAGGATCACCAACTTGTTCACCGGACGGGTAAACACTCCTTTGGGAGTCCGAACGGACGCCACTCTGATGACGTTGTCTTTGCCAGGGCACACTTGTACCACCCGGCCAATAGGCCAAGACAAAGGAGTGGTAGCGGGTTCCAACACGAAGACCACGTCACCGACCTTGAGGTTCGGGCACGCGCGCACCCACTTCCCACACTGCATCTGCGTGTGCAGATACTCAGAGGACCAACGTGTCCAAAAGCTTTGATGCAGTTGACGGACTTGAAGCCAAACGAGAGAGGTGAGAGGCATTCTCGACGACAGCAACTTCGGGAGGTGCGAGAAGCGAGGTGCGATCAACAAATGTGCGGGAGAGAGGTAATCTGGGCCATCCAGGGGGTCGAACGAAGTGGCACAAAGCGGACGACTATTCAACACGGCTTCGATGCGTGAAAAACAGGGTGGAGTACTCTCGAAATTAAGGGCGGAGTCCTTAATTAGTCGATGCAGGAGTAACTTGGCGGATTTTACCCCGGCTTCCCAAAGTCCACCGAAATTAGGAGCGTAAGGGGGGTTTGAAATGCACCTAACATTACGTAGTGCAAGCTTGTCCGCGATGGCGGTCTCAGCTGCCGTGAGAGAATCGTAGATCTCGCGGAGCGAGCGAGCAGCACCTACGTAATTACGGCCACAGTCGGAGTAAATGTGAGCTGGGAGTCCACGCCGTGCGAGAACCGATCAAGACAGGCCAGGAAAGCTTCAGTGGACAGGTCAGAGACCAGTCAAGGTGCACAGCTTTGGTGGCCATGCAGACGAAGAGACATAAGTAGCCTTTGACGATGGAGGCATTACGACGAGGACTCGTCTTCACTGAGAATGGGCCAGCGTAGTCTGTGCCCACGTGGAGGAACGCACGCGAAGGCTTAACGCGAGGTTCAGGCAGTTTGGGCCCATAATTGGCTGATTAGGCTTGGCGCGGAATTTGAAACAGGTTAAGCAGCGACGAATGCGTTGCCGTAACAAACCACGCAGAGAGATAATCCAATACATCTGCTGAATGAGAGCTTGCACAGTGCGGGGGCCAGAGTGCAAGGAGGAGAGATGGAAGGCATCACACAAGAGCGCGGACAAATGCGCTTCCTTGGGAAGCAAGAGGGGATGACGAGCTAATAATGAAGCCTGCCGCCCACCCTGACAAACCCACGGGAGTCAATGAAGGGCTTGAGGGTGGCGATGCGGGGGGTCACGAACGAGTGTTTAGCCAGTTGCTTGAGCTCATCAGCGAAGTACTGCTGCTGAGTGATGCGCACGAACAGGCGCATCGCGTCCTCAAGATCGGACGGGAGCAGAGGACCAGAGGGGGGTGCAAGGTTACTTCGACGAGCAAGCAAGATGCGGGGAAAAGCGTACCATGTGACCGAAAACGCGCATGGCTTTCAAGAGCGAGGAAGAAACTCTGCAGTTTGACAAGCAGAGGATCGATGACGGGATCATGAGTTATCAGCACCGTGGGAGACGCTTTCAGCTCGGGCAAGTCGTGGCTGGGTTCAACCGAAGGGAGCGAGCGAGACCACGTGGAGGGGAGAACGCTATGAAGGGGGAACCAGAGAACCATATGGGGTGGTTCAACAGGTCCAGGGGGAGCAGCCCCCGAGAGGCGCAATCGGCAGGGTTCTCTTCAGAACTAACATGAGCCCAATTCAGGGAGAAGTGGTCTCGAGTATTTCGACTACCCGATTGGCGACGAATGTCTTCAGCGGTGCGGGGGGGTACTGAGCCAAGCGAGCACGATAGTGGAGTCAGTGTATAGCAACACTGTTTCTATGTGCAAGGGCTTGAGAGCGGGTAGGGTGTCTTTAAGCACCCTAGACAATAACAATGCTCCACTGAGTTCCAACTTGGGCCACGTGAGCAGCTTGACGGCGCGCGACCTTGCTCCTGGCTCTCAACAATCTGACGTGAGATTGCGAGCACGTCTCAACGTGCAAGTAAAGAGTAGCAGCATAGGCCTTCTCGGAGGCGTCGCAAAACCTACAAGCCGGTATGTGGCATCGTTCATGACAAGGAGACGCGGAACATGAACATCACTCAACTTGGGCACGCTTTCAATGGCAGTGAGTCCAAGTCTGAGAGAGTGATTCGAGAGTGATTCATCCCACTCCACGCGCAAGAGCTAGAGATTCTGCATGAACACACTTCATCCAGGGAGACGAAAGGGGTGAGAAACCCGAGTGGGTCGAATATGCGCGCGATGTAGGAGAGTATGGACCGTTTGGTGACGCAACCTACAAAGGGCAGAGTGTGGAAGCTGAAGCAATCGGAACGAGGGTCCACAACAGACCGAGAATTTTCAAAGTTTGTTTGTCGTTGAGAAGACCAGGGGAGTTTCTAGATGGTCCTTGGGGAGGGAGCTAGAGCGTCAGGAACATTGCTAGCCCACTTGCGTAGCTCGATGCCTGCACACTGAGTGAGTGACTGCAACTCAGCACGAAGCACGAGGGCTTCGTCAAGGTCACTGGCGCCTGAAACTACGTCATCTATGTAGATGGTTGAAGTAAGGGCGCGTGAAGCGAGAGGAAACTTAGCACCTTCGTCCACGACCAGTTGCTGCAACACTCGTTGGGCCTGGAAGGCAGAGGGAGTGAGACCGTAGGTCACTGTACTGAGCTCGTACTCAACGACAGGAGAGTAGGGCTCAGGACGCCAGAATATGTGCTGAAAAGCACGATCGTCCTGGTGCACAAGGATTTGACGGTACATCTGTCTCACGTCCGCGCACAGAGCTACAGGATAAGTGCGAAAAGTGGTTTAGAACAGTGGGAAGGTCACTTTGAAGCTTAGGACCACTCAGCAGGACGTGGTTGAGAGCGACTCCACTTTTATCAGGAGAGGAGGCGTTGAATACCACTCGCAGTTTAGTGGTAGAGCTTGTGACCTTGTGTACACAATGATGCGGGATTATGTACTCCGCAGGTCGAGAGGAAGGCTGCATGTGCAGTGAACGAGCGTAATCACTCATGAACTCATGATATGGAGTCATGAAGTGGAGGATCACGCTTCAGACGACGCTCTAAACTGACAAAAGTCTTGAGCGCGACGTCACGATTGTAGCCTGGCATGACGCAATCAGGCTTGAATGGTAGAGCGACCGAGTAGCGGCCAGAGGGGTCGCGAGAGTGAGTTTTAATGAAGTGCTCTTCAACGAGCGAATCCATTGGGTCCAGAGAGGGAGGTCGACTGACTTCTTCTGTTTCCCAGAAGAGACGGAGAGTATGTTCCAACGGGGAGCTTGTCACAGCGAGAAATGAGTAGGATGACTCAGGTGCTGGTTGAGAAGCGTGGACCGGACCTAAGATTACCCAAACCAAAAACCGTTTTGAGTGCGGCAGTTTGCTGCCTACGATCGTGTGTCCGGTTTTACAGAGAATGTCTGAGTAGAGATCGGCACCAATGAGGAAATCAATAGGCCCTGGTACATGAAGCGATCGTCAGCGAGGTCAAGGTCATGATAGCGCTCTATGACGTCAGTGGACACGGAGGATGTAGGCAAATTGCCGGCAATAGTTGAGAGAAACGTGTGCATTGACATGCATAGAGGGTTGCCCAGCGAGCCGAGAAGCCTAAACTGCATTGCACAATACCATGCACTCGAGTATTAGTTTGTCCGACACCTGACAGTTGGGCGGTGGCTGGATTGACTTTCAAGCCCAAACGTTGCACTAACGACTTAGTGATAGCAGAGATTTGTGACCCGGAGTCAACAACCGCGCGAAAGGGTTGCATGATCCCGTGCGCGTCACTAATGAGTGCACGAACGGTGCCTAGTATGACAGTTTGATGAGTGGGGCTCGAAGCCTGGACTTGACATGACAGAGTCTGGGGCGCTGAAGGACCTTGCTCGGTGACAGGAGTATCGTCAGCGAGAGACGGAGCGGATTCAGAATGTAACATAGAATGATGTTTAGAGCTTTGACACACAGAACATGATTTCGTGGAAGTGCATTGGGATCGCAGATGTGCACCCATACAATTAAAACAGCGTTTTAATTGGCGCAGCGTGTCATAACGTTGGTCTATGGTTAAACCACGGAAAACATTGCACTGGTACAATGTATGAGAAGCCTTACATACCGGACAAGCGGACACAGTTGAATGAGAGTGATTACGAGATGAGTTAGTGGGTACTCGCTGCACACTGTTGTTCGAGGCAGGTGACGACACTAACAAGGTGTTGATTCGCTTTGAAGGGAAGAGAACTTTTGACGGTAGTAACAGAACTTTTCCCGACGCACATAACTCCATCGTTCTAGATTGGTCTTCGAGAAAATCGATTAGCGATTTGTAATCGGGAGTTGAATTAGATGTTTGTCTGTTTTCAAAAGCCTTGCGAGATGACGCATCGAGATTAGCTAATGCCAAACATAACAATAAGAAATCACCTAAATCGGGAATATTCAGAGCTTTCAGAGATTCGACAGAGTTGCGATGTGTTTTTAGAAACGCTTGAAGACCGTCATAGGATGACGTTTTTAGAGGAACAAAATCTAAAATCTTGTGGACATACAAACTCTCTAGTAATCGCTTGTTTTGATAACGAGAGATGAGAGTGTTCAGAGCGAGGGGGTAATTTTCTTCAGTTATTTGAAACTCTGAGATGAGGGCCAACGGAGTTTCAGACAATGAAGTTGTTAAATAGTGTAACTTTTGAACATTACTAATGATTTATTATCATCGATCAGAGATTTGAAAAGAGAATAGAATTCGGGCCATTTGCAAATGTCTCCTTTGAACTTGGGAAGATCTATGACTGGCAATGCAAGAGATGGTTGAACTGAGGCGGACAGAGGACCAGGTTGAGTCACAACAGGGCGCTGATTTAATTTATCAACCGTAGTATAACGAAACTTACAAGCAAAGAAAAGCGTTTCAAAACTGTCTTGAACTTTGTCTATTTCGATCGATTTAGCGGAAGAACTACTTGGGTGTTGAGTTCGGCAATAGACATTTGGATTTCGCGGAAATCAGATTCCAATTGAGACAAATTATCAAAACGGGGCCTAAATGACTCAACTTGATCGGGTTTTATTTTCTCGAACGCATTGTACGTTCGCTGAACGGACGCGAATATAAACTCGCGTCGAGCAACTAACTTTTTCTGCTGAGCTTGCAACTCTTCCATGATGAACGGAGATTACAAGTATCAACAATAAGAGGAAACAACGTAAGAGACAATTACACTGAATAGCGCAATCAACAGAAACACGAGAGCGGAAAACTACAACACTCAAAACCGTGTGTGTAGTGCGACGACCAACAAGGACTAACCTTGAATGAGAAAATTTGCGAAAAAATGCGGAAAATCACCGGAGCATCCGGCCCGGAGGACCATGTGTTCGAGCCGAGGTGCTCAACTCCGAGAATAATGGACTGTATATATATTTTGATCTGAACTTACCCCGAATCTTGACGTAGGCTGAAGGAGGCAGTGCAGAGGTAAGTACGATGGGCGAGATGTTAAGCCCACCGCGAGAGAGAACAGGGATAAAGAAACTCGAGTTTGGAATATGAGTAGGAAGTTAGAGAATGCCTGGAAGGCAAGTCGAACCAAGGACTGCAGCTCGGAAACCCGTCGTTGTATTCCAAGACGGACGCGGCAGGCGGCTACGCACTTGAGTACGTACAGTGAGTGCAATGTCCGGAGAACGGACACGTGCGTTGCGAGTTGCGAGCGAGAGAATTGGAGACGAAAACGAACTTTGCACTTCATCGAGTGAAGGCTAGAGGCGAACTGCATTGACAAAGCACTTGCATAAGTCGAACGCGAGAAAACCAGGAAATGACGTCTGATAGGCAGAAATTCAAACAGGTGATAACAATATGTGCAACTTATGAATACGAAACAAGAAATACCAATAGCTAAGAGAAAAATATAACTACCAAAATAGCGCCGGGAATGGCGCGAACACATATGATCATACAAAGACATATCAACTTCGTGTATTATTTTTTTAAACTAAAAACATCATTGCCAAGAAACTATATAGATATAACTATTTGGATGAGCGTAGCGAGCGAAGCGAGCGAAGCGAAGATTCCATTTCACTACACTGGAGAAAAAAATCCGGAATGTTTTTTTTTTCTTTCTTTCTGTATTTTTGTGTGTCTGTTAACACGATTCCGGCTAAACCAATACTCCGATTGCGATGAAATTTCATGGAGGCCTTCGAAATCTCTGAACTTAGAACTGCCACGTTTTGAGCGCAATCGGGAAATTTTTTCTCATAAAAAACGCAATTTTACGATTTTTTTCGATTTTTAAAAAACTTTCTTCGACTCATAACACCTACATGCTTTATCCGATTGTAATGATTTTTCCACAGAACCTTAATTTTATGAATTAAGATATTCGTGCGAAATTTGAGCGTAATGGAAAAATTATTTCTCATGAAAATCGAAATTTTACGGGTTTTTCTTTTTTAAAACAATTCTTTGACTTATTACACCTACATGCTTTATCCTATTGTAATTATGTTTTCACAGAACCTAAATTTCATGAATTAATATATTCGTGTTAAATTTGAGCGGCAATCTAATAATTTATTTCTTATGAAAATTGCAATTTTACGATTTTTTCCTTTTTTTAAAAATTACGATCAATTAAAAAAAATAAGTTATTTTTTTATTTAATTTAATTTAAATTTTAAAAAAATTCGACTATGTAATGATTTTTCACAGAACAACAGAAAATCCGCGTAAACACATAGCAGCTCAATGCACCAATTACGCTCATCCAACAACGCGGGGACTTAAGCGTTTTCCTAGTGTAACTATGCTAGGAGAAGTCGACACAGGGAATTATCAAGCACAGATAAACATTGGAGGAGAAACCCTGAAAGTGGTGGATAGTTTTAGCTATCTAGGAAGTGAAGTAATGGCAAGTGGAAATATTAAAAAGGAGATTAACATCAGAATAAATAAAAAGGCCAGTAACTTTTACCTGTGTGTGAAAAGGACTGGTGTGGCATAGGGAAATACCTATTCAGTGTAAGATGACACTATATAAAACCTATTTCATACCAATCCTTACGTATATAGCAGAAACCTGGACAATGGGAGATTGAGAGGAGAGTCAGATGCACGCGGCAGAGAGGAGATTCCTGAGGAGCACGGTGGGCAAGACGAGAAGAGATAGAATAAGAAACACGGACATTAGAGAAATGCTAGGTGGAGAAAAAAGTGACAGAATAGGAAGGACAAGGTTGAGATGGTATGGACAATTGGACATATGAAAAAGAAAAGGGGGAAAAATAGGATGGCCCCAAAAAAATTTTGAAAGAAGGATTGAAAAAGGAAGAAAAGACGGGGGAGACCAAGCAAGAGAAAGGAAGGATAAACATAGCAGGAGACTTGAAGACAAAAGAGTTTGAAAAGCGGGAAGGGTGTGGGAAGGGAAAAAAGATAGGGGGAAGGATAGAAAAAAGTTGGAAAAAATTTTTGTTGCTAAACCCCAAGCTGAAACCCCGCCAGAAGCCCGGAAAAAGGCGATGGATAAAAGATGATTAATTTCATTTAAAAAGGGATTAAGTGTTTTTAAAATTCAATATACATTGATTACAGATTTTTCCCTTTGGGTTAAAAAAAATATCAAAAAGAAGCACTAAAATTTAAACCCAAGATTTTGGGTTAAGGGAAAACCCCTGAAAATATAAAAAAAAAAGTAAAGGCCCAAACTAAAGTTTTTATATAAACAACGCATTTTTGTGAAAAGGGGATAATAATTTTAATATACCCTTTTAAAATTTAAAAAAATGATCAAAAACGACTTTATTAAATAAAAGGAAATTTTTATAAAGAAGGAAATCTTTTTTACTTTAAAATGCTTTGGGAAATTTTTGGTTTTTTTGGGGGTTAAAACATCCCAAAACGAGCTTAAACAACTCGTAAAAAAGTGAAATTTTTTGTCAATCTTGTAAACCCATGTGGAATTTTCATTTTGAAGCAGGGGTCCGGGTCCCAAAAGAAGTTGTCGAGAGTTTTTTGTAGGCAAAAGAAAGTCAGTTGCCCCCTTTACTTTAGTGGGGGTAAACCAGGGGGGGGGAGAGGGGGGGACAAACCCCCCCCCCCCTTTTTTGAAAAAAAAATGTAAAGGAGAAAATAAAAAAAACTACAAAAATTTCCATCTGGGCTAAAAGAGGATTTTTTGAAGATACAAAGTTGGTTTTTTTGATGCCCTTTAAAAAGTTTTCAGAAATTTTCACCAAAATGACCTTTGAAAGAGAAAAAATTTTTAAATTAAAAAAAGGATTTTAGGGATAAAAAATTGGTGATGGGTTTTTAAAACGCACAATTTTCACCAAAAAGACCTTGGGTAAGAAAAATTTTTGTTTTTAAAAAAAAGGGTTTTTGGGGATAAAAAGTTGGTGATGCTTTAAAACGACAGATTTTTTCCCCCAAAATTTCCCCTTTATAAGAAAACCTTTTGTTTAAAAAAAAAGGATTTTAATAAAAAATTTTTGGGGGGCTTTAAAAAAAAAGCAACCAGCTTTCCCCCCCAAAAAAAAAAACCCTTTAAAAGGGAAAATTTTTGGGAATTTTAAAAAAAAGAAAAAGGGAAAAAAAAAGTTGGGGGGGTACTTTAAAAAAAACAGATTTTTCACCAAAATTTTCCTTTAAATAGAAAAAATTTTTGGGAAAAAAAAAAAAGGATTTTTGTAGATAAAAAGTTTGGGTTTTCCGGTTTTTGATGGGTTTAAAACGCCAGAAATTTTTATCAAAATGACCCTTTAAAAAAGAAAAATTTTTCCGGGGGGGAAGCCCCCGACCCCCCACTTGGCCATAAAGGGACATCTGTGAAAAAATTTATTGAAAACCCCCCCCCCCTTTAAGAATTCCTGGATTAAAGCCCCTGCATGGACCCGCTAGCATAGGTATAATGTTACAAAACATGATGCATTTGGTTTTAAAAACGGGGTCCTTTTTTTGTTTATAACAAGTAAATAAGCAAGCTTGTTAATCAAAAACAACAACAATTTTCCCGTTTGTTTTTGGGTTTTTTTCGTTAAAATATGTTTTGAATTCAGCAAATTTGAGCAACATGAAAATGGGTTTTAAAAGCCGTAATCAAAAAAATATTTAGGGAACAAATATAAAAGCTATAAATGATGGTCATTTCCGCAGTTGCACTGCCCCAAATTTTTTTTTTATTTTACTAAATTTTTTAATTTTTAAATTTTTATCGCCCCCCCCCGGGAAAACCCGTTTTAGGGTGGGAAAATTTGGGGCCCCCCTTAAAGGGGAACTAAGTTTGTGCGGATAGGAAAAAATTTTGAAAGGGTGTTGAGGGCTATTTGAAGGGTCAAACCCTTGGGGATTCCCCCTTAACGACTGAGGAAAACCTCGGGAAAAACAACCCTTCCCGTCAGGATTGCCCCGGTTTCGAGGGATTCGAACCCGGGGACCCCCCCGAATCAGGTCGAGGGCCCTTAAACGCCCAAAGCCAAAAAATGTCGGTCCTAAATTTTACTTTTTTTAAAAACAATAAAAAACGGATCAAAGCCAACAAAAAAATATGTTTTCCCAATTTTTGAAATTTACCCTTTTAGGATTAAACGCAGTGAATGTACGTTTACCTATCCCCAAAAAATATCACAAAATCAAAATTTTTTACACGGAAAGCTCCCGCAAATCTCCCAAATAGTGGAAATCCCGGAATATTTTCTTAGGTTTGGGTTTTTCGATAGAAGAAGTTTTTTTGGAAAATTATTCTTGGGGAAATCCGGAGACCCTCCAGTACATTTCCCCACTGGGCGGTTATTCTGGGAAAGCACTTTTTTTCTTTTTATTTGTCAATTTTCCCAAAAAGCTTCCGATATTTGGGGTTTTAAGATATTCATATTCCTTTATCTGTAAATTCTTCCTTTCCTCCATTAATTGAATTATTTGATTTGGTTGTATTTAAATAGAATAAACCAATTAAAAATCATTGTTCAAAAATTTAAATGGCCCCAAATGATTTTCTTTAATAAGAATACAAAGTAAGAAATGTGGGCGCGTTTAACTTGAAGTGTCATGCCTGTCTGAAATTATTGACAGGGTGATGTTCTTTTAAACCATCGGGCTTAAAAAATTTTAAAAAAAAAAATAAATTTTTTTTTGGGGTTTGTGTAATTTGTGTAATTGTAAAGTGTCTTCCCAGTTTTTTTTTTTTTTTCCGAACCAATTTTCCCGTGTTGGGGTTAAAAATTTAAAGAGACTTTGCCGCTTTTGTCCCATATTTCCTCCCAAACAACGAGGGGAATAATTTTACTTCCCCTTTTTTGGGAAACCCCGCAATTGCCTAAACAAATTTATCAGTCCTGCCTTTCATTTTAAAAATTTCCCTTTCATTTAAAAATTTTTGATTATCACTTCACTCCTCCCTACATTTTCCCAAAATTTCCCAGATACTTTTACGAAAATAAAAGACACCCAAGGTTAGAACGGGCGCAAATTTTTACAATTTGCAACAATCAAAAAAATTTACATCCCTAGAACTTTAGACTTTTTTTATAAAAAGTAAATGATACCGTCTCGAAAACGAAAAGGGTGATGGTCGCAAAAAAAACGCCAAAGTTTTAGGGGCCGAGTGACCGGCTATATTGGGCATATTAGGGGCCCAAATCTTTTGGGAAAAAGACTGTCGATTTATTTTGGCCAAACATTGTCGGTTTTTGGGATTTCAATTTGGCCCTTTGAATTTTTCAGCTGTGCTTTTTTTTCTGCGCATCCAAATTTCAAATACAAAGTCCCCCCCCTGAATAATAAACAATAATGTGGTTTTGGGAAAATCAGAACACTTGGGGGGGTTGATGCTTTGAATTTATTTTTTGTTTATGTTTTTTAAAACGAATTTCGGGGTTTTACGAAACTATGGGAAAAACCCACAAAAATCAATTTTTCCACAAAATTTTTTTCAAAAATTTTCCTAAAAAAACACTATCACACCAGTCAGCCAAAGGAAAAATTTTAACTTTTTTTAGGCACTTTCTTTTAAAACAGAAAAAAGGTTTTCGGAAACGGGGTGGGTTTTTTTCCCCTAATCAAAGGGAAAAAATATCAGCTCATTTTAAACCCCCTTTTCCCAAAATTGTAAATCTTTCCCGGGGCGGCCCCTGGGGCAGATACTTTTTAAAACCCCCCAAATCTGGTAGCTGTATACAGTGCCGAGTTTTGGTCGCCTTGTAAGTTACACGTGGGAGCTTGGCTGCGGACGACGACCGTTGCCCTAAGGGAAAGGGTTTTTTAAACATAATCCTGCTTTTAGGACATTATTATTAAAAGTAGCCCAAATTTTCATTAGATATGCCTCACTATCTAAACCCCCTGCGAGAAATTTCTTTGCGGGGTATCGAGAACCCAAAAAAGTTGACAATTTTTTACAATCGCCACGTGCATTTTGTCTTCTTTTTTTAAATTATTTAAAAGGGTTTGAAAAAGAAATTTCCTTTTTAGACAAACAAAGAAAAAATAAAAAGTTTTAAACTCACAATTTTTAAAAAGTTTCTGCTTTCGAAAGAATTTTGTTTTTTTGGGAATAACACAAGATGGCCCCCACCCCAAAAGCCCATACAAAAAATAAGGAAAAAAATTCGTTTTAAACCCCGACAATAGGGAATTCGAATTTCGGTACTTCAATAAGGACAGAGGCGAGTTGCGGCGGGTAAAAGGGGTGTAAGGGAAGGGCAGTGTTGCAATAATAAAGGCGTCTCTGTTTTCCCCCCTTTTCCCTTTTTCAAAAAATCTTTCCTTTTCAGGGGGTAAAGAAGGGGGTTTGGGGGGGGGGGGGGGGTTTAAAAAGTTTGGGTCGCAAACGCAGAGGGGGAAAAACATCATAGTTTATGAATCGTGAGATCATTTAACAATATGATTAATATAACTGCACATACACACGAAGCGTTTACGATTTCTTAGAATGCAATGTTTAGTACGCTCATGCGTTGTTTTTAATTTTTATTATTGACTCGAGGTCTTGTACAATATATTAGGATACCCTTTTTAAAATCTTAATATTTAATACTCACAACACACCCATATATATATATATATATATATCTGCCTAAAGAACCTACATATCAGCGTCATAGTCGCCTACTATAAAACCAAGGTTAAACACACATATATATATATATATTCCTGTTTCTAACGTAAGTCGGGTTAGGGGGGCCTAACCACCTGTTTTCTTGGGCACACAGAGTTTATGCCAGGCATGTCATGTCTTCTTCTCTTCTACTTCGTCCTCTTCTTTCTTGCTTCTTCCCACCATCTCACGCCATTTTATTCTGTCTTCCCATAATATTTCTGCTGCTACTTCTTTCCAACATTCTCCTCCCTTCAACATCATGTATTATTTGGTCCTGCCACTTCTCTCTTCGTCTCGCGCAAAGTCTCGTCAAAGTTTTTCTAATAAAATCCACAAATTTCAAATCATACTGGAGTGTTTCCCAACGAATGGAATAAAAAATAGAACAATTTTTTTCACAAATACAAAACTAAACTATTTAGGTATGTATATTTAAAAGTTACAATTGCTGCTTGTTTATAATCATTAACGTTTAGTCCGTACCGGTTGCGACAAAACATGATTCGTACTAAACTAGGGAAACGCCAAAGTCGTTGTTAAACGAGTGAGTTGAGCCATGTGTTGAGTACCCGGTAACATTACTTTTCTTCCCCCTACCTTAGGCTCCCTAGCCTATCATAGGCTAGAGTGGCGCATTATGGCTTAAAGTTGACGCGCCCTTCATACCAACTAAACTTAAAAACCCTATTATTATACGAATATCAAACTTAAATGCAAATGTTCCGGGTACTCAACACATGACTCGCTCACTCGTCTAACAACGACTCTGGCGTTTCCCTAGTCTAGTTAGAACGGAGTGATCTCCATTTGACTTTAAACGGCCCTTATTCTGTTATTCTGCGTGTGTGTACGTTGAAAATTAGCCGAATTGCTGAACAGATTGCGCTGAAATTTTTAACAGACATCCGGTACGAGTTTATTGAGAACTGTTAACATAATCAGCTAGATCCATTGCGATTTAAACCTACAATAAATAAAAATGTGATTTTTTAAAATATCGGTAGTAATTGTTTAGATTTTCCATTTGTAAAATATAGGCCACAGCCTGAGATATAAAAACAATTCAGATAGTCGCTATCAGTTTAAATATCTCGATGTCAGTGTCTTTTCATTTGTTTTTTATGTCAACATGCCATTCTCTAAAGGTAATGTCATTATTCTCGTTAAGATTCATCAACTAATTAATAATGATGACCATGCATCCACAAGAAACAGTGCAATACCGCAATATATATGCCTATACGCAGTATTTCGCCGTATAATGGTATAATTAAAATCGTAGACTAGACCACCTACTTTATTCTAGCCTTTACCATAGATTCTAGATATGTGTACGCTTTACGTGGGCCTAAGCCGTATGGTCGTGCATTTGGCACAGAGAGGGGGTTATATTAGTATCTATGGCACAGAGCATGGCTCTGCTAATCGTAAAAGACGAGGAAAGAGACGAGGAAAAGTCCATCTCGCAAACATCAGCTGGTAAGTATATAATAGAGAAGTATATACTACTCCCTGAAAAGATGCGTCCTCTGGCAGTCGTCGTCGGGGACCTCTACCCCTTCCCTGACGACCTCCTTGACGACGACGACCATGATAACACGAATGATGCCAAAGACGATGACGACGTGAGAACCCCCCGTTCATTCCCTGGTCTTATTCTCGTTTTACGTCATCGTTACACGTCATGACATCCGTGACGTAGCTAGTAGCATCCGAATAGTCAAGCGCACGATCGAGACTCGCCGAAATCTGGGAATGAGACAAGAATCGGAAAAGGACACCTGATCTTTTTTCTTAGTACTAGAACATGGCGGCTGTTTACGATATGTCCTATAAATTACATAAATAAATTAAAGATAGCTAAAATGCATGAAGCAATCTAGTAACAACACCAGGAATCAGACCAAGAATGAGAACAAGACCAAGTAATCAGAACAAGAACGGCAAAAAATACTATTCAGTTAGGTCGCTAGTCGTAAGGTTAAGTAGTCGTCATGGTTTGTTTTTTTTTGTTGTTTGCTTTGTTGTCAAGTGATGTTTCGATCTCTGATTCGCTAGTCGTAAGAATTTGTTGTTTAGTCATAAGAAAGATGAACATTTTCAGCTTTGTTATGACTACGACTACGACTAAACCATAAAACTAAACCTTGTGACCGTGTGTGAACAATTACATGTGTTTCATATGTTTCATCTGCTTCTTACGACTAGGACTAGGACTACGACTACGACTACGACTACGACTTTATGTGAACTGACCATCACCTACCCCTGACTGGTTCTGACGAGCATAGGATTTTCCTACCTTTATCCCTAAGGATAGAGTGGCGCATTATAACCGAACGGTTAACACGCCCTGAAACCAAATAAACTAAGAACCATTTTCTCTGTTCGTCTGGCTATAGACCTAAATTGTCTTTAATTTTTCATAAGCCTACATTGACGCTGGAGGCACTAGGAGTCGTACACTAGCTGGCCGTTCCATTTAGCCTGGGTATCTGTTGAACAAGGGTCTGTGACCACAAATGTTTGTGCAATGATTATACTAGGGAAACGCCAAAGTCGTTTATAGACGAGTGAGTGAGCTATGTGTTGAGTACCCGGTATCATTCCCCATACTGGGTTTAGTGGGCTAGATCCAGCCTTATAGGTATAGGGGAGAAAAGGGAATGTTCCCGGGTACTCAACACATGGCTCACTCACTCGTTTATCAACGACTTTGGCGTTTCCCTAGTAACGAGCAGGCAGTGGCAGCTTAAGGAGGCTGTGAACAACAATGTACTTAATTATATTAAATATTAATTATTGTAATTATAAATTATAATCAATCATTGTTGCTAAAATGTATAAAACACAATAATCTGCAAGGTAGACGTACAATCATTCAAGTTCATTAACCGGGGATGTCATATTTTGTCTTCACACTACCCATGTCACTGTTGGTCTGGAACTCATTGTGGCAGCGCTCTATGGCGCTAGTGTACACCTCCCAGTTTTGTTTTGATTGTTTGTCTTTTACCGACATTTTTTGGGTAAACCATAGATGCTACTATACCCTGGGTAAACAGAGTTATCTCTTGTTGAATCTGTTTTCCTGATAGTTTATGCTTAAAAGTGTAGTGATTTATTTAGTAATTAACTATTAACTATGCATTTATTCAATTCAAACAGCGTTTACGAGTGCACATCTATGATCGATGACGGTGACAAGATTTAACACTGCACTTGGATCCTATAATATTTTAGGCAGTGCTAACCACATTTGAAAGCATTTTCATGAAAAGAGGTGAGTACCGGTATCGCTAATATTCTACCAACCATCCATTCTGTAGTAATGTTGGCACCATTGTCGATAGCATTTTCGCAGACTAGCCCACGTGTCGTGTTTAAGTCATGGTAACAGAGAATAACCTGTTGACTTCCATGAATCATCGGTATCGCTGAGTTATCTTGTTAAAGGGGAATTTGCCTCCGTGATTTGAGCATGACATAGTAACGATGTTAAAGGGGTATTTTTCTGTTGAAATGGTATTGGTATTGGTTAAAATGTTGCAAGAGGTGGTAAAGCTGTATTTACTTCATATTTTTTTAGAGGTTGGTGTGTTACCTTTTTTGTTTTATGTTTCAGGTATGTGTGTGCTCCAGTGGAAGTTGGAAGACTAGAACATTGCATTCCGAGCTTTATGTTGCAGGTATGTGTGTGCTCCAGTGGAAGTTTGAAGACTAGAACATTCCATGGAGCTTTATGCCGCAGGTATTTTAGGCAGTGCTAACCACATTTGAAAAACATTTTTATGAAAAGAGGTGAGTACGGTATTGCTAATATTTTACCAACCATCCATTCTGTAGTAATGTTGGCACCATTATCGATAGCATTTTCGCAGACTAGCCGGAGCCCTCGTGTCTTGTCTAAGTCATGGTAACAGAGGTTAACCTGTTGACTTCCATGAATCATCATCGGTATCGCTGAGTTATCTTGTTAAAGGGGAATTTGCCTCCGTGATTTGAGCATGACATAGTAACGATGTTAAAGGGGTACGCGGTATTTTTCTGTTGAAATGGTATTGGTATTGGTTAAATGTTGCGAGAGGTGGTAAAGATGTATTTTTTCATATTTTTTTAGAGGTTGGTGTGTTAACTTTTTTGTTTTATGTTGCAGGTATGTGTGTGCTCCAGTGGAAGTTGGAAGACTAGAACATTTCATTCCGAGCTTTATGCTGCAGGTATTTTAGGCAGTACTAACCACATTTAAAAGCATTTCATGAAAAGAGGTGAGTACCGGTATCGCTAATATTCTACCAACCATCCATGACTGTAGTAATGTTAGGCACCATTCTCGATAGCATCTTCGCAGACTAGCCCACGTGTCTTGTCTAAGTCATGGTAACAGAGGATAACCTGTTGACTTCCATGAATCATCGGTATCGCTGAGTTATCTTGTTAAAGGGGAATTTGCCTCCGTGATTTGAGCATGACAAAGTAACGATGTTAAAGGGGTATTTTTCTGTTGAAATGGTATTGGTATTGGTTAAAATGTTGCAAGAGGTGGTAAAGCTGTATTTACTTCATATTTTTTTAGAGGTTGGTGTGTTACCTTTTTTGTTTTATGTTTCAGGGAGGCTATGTGTGTGCTCCAGTGGAAGTTGGAAGACTAGAACATTGCATTCCGAGCTTTATGTTGCAGGTATGTGTGTGCTCCAGTGGAAGTTTGAAGACTAGAACATTCCATGGAGCTTTATGCCGCAGGTATTTTAGGCAGTGCTAACCATTGTCTTGGCACCATTGTCGATAGCATTTTCGCAGACTAGCCCACGTGTCGTGTTTAAGTCATGGTAACAGAGAATAACCTGTTGACTTCCATGAATCATCATCGGTATCGCTGAGTTATCTTGTTAAAGGGGAATTTGCCTCCGTGATTTGAGCATGACATAGTAACGATGTTAAAGGGGTATTTTTCTGTTGAAATGGTATTGGTATTGGTTAAAATGTTGCGAGAGGTGGTAAAGCTGTATTTTTTCATATTTTTTTAGAGGTTGGTGTGTTTTCCTTTTTTGTTTTATGTTGCAGGTATGTGTGTAACATATTGCTAACAAGATGGTGTTGCTGTGATATCGTTAGTGAGTAATCGCAACGCCGTTTTTGGTACATTTTAGTGTCGAACCAGTGCCAATTTAACATACGTTTTTGATGACAGGCCAATCTATGGTTAACAATACATAGATGTTTGTTTGGTTCTGCTGACTTCATTTGTCTCTTGAAGTTGTTTATTTTTTTTTAATTTTCTGTGTGGAGAAGTGTTATTTTTATTGTGTATGATACGCATGTGCGTGCCCCGGTTGCGGTAAGTGCAGTGAGAACTTGAGTATAGTCTCACCATGGATGAGATTTTCAGTAGGATAACGACCCTGGACAAATACCTCCAGGCGCCTAAGCGTCAACGTATTTCGTCCCCCGAAGCACAACGCAAATGTCGAGAGGTAACCAACCAACCCAGCACGTCGGGTGCTTCCACGATGGTCAGGCCTAAGGATGACTTAGTCACCATTCCCACTTCAAATCGTTTTGCCGTCCTCGAGACGGACGATACCACGCCCGACTCGCTGGAGTCGCAGGCCTCAGGCTATGATACCAACCAGGACGCTATGGACGGTGTATTGCCTGTCACCGTCACACCTTCAAAAAAGGTTCATACGCCGCCAATAGTGGTGTATGGTTTTGAACGCTACCGCGACCTTGTCGCTGTTGTTAAGTCTGTTGTGGCTGATCATGGATTCACGATCGCGTCGCGCGTGGATTCTTTTGCTATAAAAGTGAAATCTATCGATGACTTCCGCGCCCTGTCCGACGCCTTACGTGACCGCAAGGTACAATTCCACACATATCCAACGGGTGAGGTAAAAACCAGGCGTTTTGTCCTACGGGATTGTCAGCCAGCCAATCAGCTGATGATGTCCCTAATGACCTAGTCGACGGAGGATACGCAATCCGTACGGTCACCCAGATGACTGGACCGGGTCCACAGCACGTCCCGATACCGCTGTTCGTGGTGACGACTCTGGTGTCACCTGACGCTCCATCGCTGGTAGACCTGCGTGTCCTAGGACATTCCCGGGTTACAGTGAGCCTTACAAAGGTGCAAAGGGTCCAACAATGTGCTTCAACTGTCAGAGGTTTAACCACACCTCTACATTCTGCAATGTTGGCCCTCGCTGCTTCAAGTGTGCTGAAGGACACAGTGGTCGCGACTGTAAGAAGTCACCCCTTGTGCCCGCAAAGTGTGTAAACTGTGGTGGAGACCACCCTGCATCCTATAGGAAGTGCCCGGCATATCTACGGGCAGCGTCGCAGCACCTGAAGCATACCATTCCACGAGAACGTCCGACAGCTCGTCCGCTTCCAGCTGCCAAGGCTCGTCCGGGCTACTCATACAGTGCAGCGGTCTTTCCAGATCTCACAGTTCAGCCATCACCATCAGAAGGTAGGACTATGGTACAGCTTCCCACCCAGACTGACCCGCGACCTTCCAGAGCTGCACGATCTCCTCCGCAACCCATTACGGAGTCACCACCACCTATGAGTTCTGCCACTTATGGTATGATCTTGGATATTTGTAAAGCTCTGGCGTCCATGACCACGGACCCAATTATATCTATGATGGTAACCACGATTGCCTCTCTAGTGGAAGGACGCTTCAATGGTCCTTAGACCCCCCGGATTGCACATTCTTACCTGGAATGCTGGTGGAGGAATTAAATCCAAGACACCCGAACTTCTCCTATACATGCGTCAGCATGATATTCATCTAGCACTTTTACAGGAAACCTGGTTAGCTCCTCAAGTATCTTGGAAAGTGGCGAATCACAAGGTCTATCGTGAGGACCGGGTGGTCGCTCCTGGGATTCGACAGTCAGGAGGGACGGCCATTCTTATTAGTACACAGGTCGATCATTTTCAAATACCTATTCCGCCTTTGATCTCACTTGAGGCGGTTGGTGTCCAGGTTCATACCCCAGGAGGCCACCTCCGACTTATTTCAGTGTACAAGAGACCAACCACAAGACTTAATGTAAATGACATTGATATCCTACTTGCCTCCCCCATACCAACCGTCCTCATGGGTGACTTTAATTCTAAACATCCGTCTTGGAATTCCCTGACAGCCAACACAGCAGGAAAACGCCTTGCGTGACCACGCTGACCAAAGCACATACGTTGGGGCAGGTCCAGTTGACCCGACGCACTTTCCGCTTGGTGAACCGTGGGACGTCCTGACGTCCTTGACATCGCGTTGTTGGCCAACATTCGTTGCTCGTACAACCTTGAGGCATACCCAGCTCTCTCTTCAGACCACAATCCCGTGGTCCTCAATCTAGGTGACAGACTCCTTCTTTCCCCACCGTGTCAACGCCCTGATTTTCACAAGGCTGACTGGGATGCTTTCCGCGTCCATCTTGACGCAGGTCTCCCTGAAGATCCGCCACCTTTAACTTCTACGGTTGACGTGGATGCAGCGGTAGAATCTATCACTTCACTGATCCAAGAGGCAATCGCTACCTCGACACGACCTCTTCTCGTGGCCGCATTACCCTGTATGATTTCCAGAAGGACTTCGCCGTTCAGTAACCTTCAAAAATCGCCTACGACGTACCTGGCAACGCACTCACTCTGCTTATGACAAGACCGCTTACAACAGAGCATCAACAGCTCTCAAGCGTGATATTGCGGCCTTCCGATCTGAAACTCTGGGGGTACTACGGTAGCGGGTCTCGATATCTCCGGTAAATCTTACTGGCGTATGGCTCGTGCCCTACAACGTATTCCACAGGCGGACCCACCGATTCAGGGACCACAAATCTTGGCATGCAGCTCTGTGGAAAAAGCGAACGTCCTGGCAGACTCGCTGGAGGCCGCATTTACCTTGAACCCACCCACAGCCTCTACACCACAAGTGGAGAGCAAGTACTCCAGTGGTCACAAACTCACCACGTTCCACTCCCTCTACCAGATGGAGCGGGATGCACATTTGAGGAACTGCTCCAGATTGCAAAGGACCTTCCACACAACAAGGCTCCAGGAGATGATGGCATCACGGCACAAGTTGTTCTCCAATTATCAATGCGAGCAGCAAACACGATACATGCTATTTTCAATGCAGTTCTTAAACTTCAACATTTCCCAAGCTCTTGGAAAAATGCCAAGGTCATTACATTTCTGAAACCGGGAAAGTCTGCTCGGGACCCTACGAGCTATCGCCCTATCAGCCTCCTGTCTGTGTTATCCAAGATGCTGGAGCGTGTCATCCTAGTCCGTCTACAACGTCACATAGACGACTCGAACATTCTCCCGGACGAACAATTTGGATTTCGAGCAAAGCACTCCACAATACAACAGCTAACGAGGATAACTGATAAGATAACAGATGGTTGGAACAGCGGCTGTGCGTCAGCGGCGGTATTCCTTGACGTCTCCAAGGCATTTGATCGTGTGTGGCATGTTGGACTCATTCACAAACTTGTACACTTTCAGTTCCCTGATTATCTAGTCCTGCTTATTCAATCCTTCCTCACTGAGCGTACTTTCTATGTATCAAAAAATTCTGTCTCCTCCTCACAGCGCCCAATTCTTGCCGGAGTACCTCAGGGTTCGGTGCTGAGCCCTGCTCTATTTAATGTCTTCACAGCCGACATGCCACCTCCCCCGGAAGGTGTTACCTCGGCAATGTTTGCTGATGACTTCGTGGCTCTGTCAACTAATCGTCGCCCATGGATCGCAGTTCGCGTTGGACAACGTTACCTTGACACTATTTCAGACTGGTACGCAATATCACGCATGGCCCTCAATGTGGAGAAGACTTCAAGTACTCTCTTCTCATGGTCTAGAAAACGGCCTCCTCCTCGGTTACGTCTCAATGATGTCGCCATACCATGGGCACCGACCAATAGATGCCTGGGCATAACTTTAGACCGTAAACTTACGTGGGGCCCACATATCCGGTCAGCAACTCAGAAAGGCAACCGGTAAACTCGTCTCTCTGTACCCCTTCTGCGGAATGCACAAACTCTCGGTAACGGCCAAGCTCCGCCTCTACACGTCTGTAATCCGTTCAGCGGCGTTATAAAGCATCTCCTGTCTGGGGAGGATGTGCAGCATCCCACCGCAACCGACTACAAGTGGTGCAAAACAAGATTCTTCGTGTGTCCCTTTCTCTCCCTCGCTGGACAACGAATGTCTGAGGTTCACGCTGACCTCGGTCTGCAAACCGTCAACCAATGCATTGCTGCACAAGCTGCCAGATTTTACGCATCTCTAGAAGCGGTACCAAATCCCCAGGTTTCTGCACTTGCCCACATTATTCCGAGAAGAAGCGACTATTCCCGCGCCCCATTGCAGCTCTTGGACCTCGTTTCTTGCCTCCACGTCGTCAGGCACGGCTTCTGCGGGCTCGTCAACGTCTCATCGCCGGTCGTCGTCGAGTGGGTGTAGTGGACCCACGACTAAGACCTCCGTGACGATAAAAATAACTCTCCTTGGATGTCTCTTGTGGGACTTTTCTGCCACGGATGCAAATCCTAGAAGTTTGTTGCTTTCAAGTTCCGGCGGTATTTTACCGAAATCAACGGTGCCTGTCACCAATTACCATGCAGCGCAAGGACGCTGTCCATCGCCCAACTCTGGCACACATCAGATTTTTAGTTATAGGTGCTTCGCACCAGGCACTAAAACTACCAGGGGAGAGGCTCCGAGCCCCACGACCATTCCCCAAAACAGAAGAAGATTATTATTTTATGTTGCAGGTATTTTAGGCAGTGCTAACCACATTTAAAAGCATTTTCATGAAAAGAGGTGAGTACCGGTATCGCTAATATTCTACCAACCATCCATTCTGTAGCAATGTTGGCACCATTGTCGATAGCATTTTCGCAGACTAGCCCACGTGTCTTGTCTAAGTCATGGTAACAGAGGATAACCTGTTGACTTCAATGAATCATCGGTATCGCTGAGTTATCTTGTTAAAGGGGAATTTGCCTCCGTGATTTGAGCATGACATAGTAACGATGTTAAAGGGGTAGGGGAGAGGGGGGCACATGTGGACTGATTTTTACATTTGCTCATAAAAGACCCAAAATAAAAGTTTTTTTAGATTTTCCTTTTGTAGGTGATTTGTTGGGTCTTTACCATGCATTTAACACTAAAGTCATTTTTTTCATAATTACATTTGTACTAGAACTTTTTATTTTTAAAATGTATTACAATTGTCCACATGTGCCCCTCAAGGGGCACATGTGGACTGCCTAGGGGCACATGTGGACACATTATAAAAGTACCACAAATGAGGTAATTAACATTAATTTAGGCTTAAGACAATTTAAGTTTAATAATAATAAGCCATTATAATAGTTTATAATGAAGTAAATAAAGTTTATTTGATATTGTAATCTTTAAGATCTACAGAAAAAGCGAAATTTCCAGCGGCTCGAGCTGTACCGCCAACCAAAAATGGTTCTGGTAGCTTAGCAATGATATCGTCACGGTCAACTTCCGTTTGATCCTCACTCTCGGGAAACTTAAATTGGTTGTTGCCAGTGTTTTTGCGAAGCCACTTGACTAGCAAAACTTCACGTGATACAACTTTCTCAATCCGCCCTACATAAAAGAGTTTAGTTTTTTTAGTGTGAAATTTGGCAAGGACAAATTCATTCGCACAAAGAGTTTCGTCATGAAGAAGTGTGGGAAGCTCAACGTTCTCTTCGTCAGAAAGACTGTCTATTCCCATATCTTCATCATCTAATCCAAAGCTAGCTTCCGATTCAGAACTAGAGTCTGTAGGCCTGGGCACAAACACAGTTTGATTTTTAAATTTCAATTTTTTTGCAGTTGCACTTTTACGATTGAGCTTAGCAGCTCTGATGGATTGCATTTCTTGGAGTCGATTTTTTTCTGGTGTATCCGTATACACTCTCGATTTCCCTTTTCGACTTTGTACTTGACGCTTCCTTGGCTCGGCTTTTTGAAATGGACGAACAGTCTCTGGCGTCAACTTTGTAGGCACAGGGTGTACACATTGTAGGTCTACTGACGTTGAAGGCTCATTTGGCTTAAGCCTACTGGTGGAAGCAATAACTTCATCTACAGGCCTACCTAAAAGTGCAAGCAAAAACACATAAGAATTTTGTTGAGTTGGCAAGTCTAATTAAAGGAGGAATATTTTTGATGAACTTACCTTCTTGCAGGCCTACAGCTGTTGCTTGTGTTGCAGTAGCATTTGTAGTAGCGGGATCTAAACGATCTGTCACATAGGATCCCATGAAATCTTCGTCTGAAAACACTAGCTTGTTTAAAGGCCATATTCCGGGAGTAGAGAATGATTTTGTGATGTTATGAACAGTGAAAGATTGTAAGTAGGGCCTGGCTGTAAGTTCTGCAACATCATAAATGGTTATTCTCTTTGATTTACTGGTAGCCACCCAGTCATTGAAAGCCACTTTCAACTTTCCCTTAAATGGACCAAACACTGCCACGTCCAGTGGTTGAAGCCGGTGCGAGCAATGCGGGGGGAATGAAACCATAACTATTCCGTTGTCTCTGGCATACGATATTGCATCAAGTGAACAATGGCTTTCGTGGTTATCAAGAAGTAACAATATTGGATTATTCTTACTAGAATGTGTGAAGATATGGATATGCTTCAAGACATCAACAAATATTTCAGAATTCATCCAACCGCTTTGTGCTGCTCGGCCCATACTGCCTTCTGGAGCACCTTTCAAGAAGTTGTCTTTGTAGTTTTTCCTGGGGAAAACATAACAAGGAGGAACTGTATTACCGGCAGCAGAAAAAATGCCGCAAAACGTCACTAAATCTCCTCTTTCAGCGGAGACTGCTTGGCCAACTTGTTTTTTACCACATTTGGCAATTACACGAGGACTTTGCTGCACTGTTGTTACACCGGTCTCGTCGATATTAAAAATCTCTCTGGTGTAAACTTATATCTTTCATAACGTCATCATAATTGTGGAAGAACTCGGCAACATTAGTTTTATTAAAACCGGTTGAGCGTGCGAGACTTGTATTCTCAGGTTTACGCAGGGAAAGATTGGGATGACGTTTCATGTAACTTTCATCCAGTCCACTCCACTTTGTTTCATTTCATTCCATTTTACCGGAATCTTCTTCTTTAGTATAACAGCGTAATCATATGCGAGAGTTCTTGCCTGCTGATAGGTCAAACCATAATGCATGCTTGAAGATTTTAAAAAATAATCTTCAAGATCTTTTTCCTCTGCAGTAGAAAATACCTGGTGACTCGTATATTTCGACCCATAACGGCCCAAGTCAGGAGGCCTATCGATCTCCATATCACTATCGTTTCCCGAATCGCTATTTACAGCGGCAATTCTAGCCCTTTCCTGTTTGACTCTCTTAAAAAGCATAGACTTTGTCAGATTGTACCTTGTTGCAGCCTCACGTATAGGTACGTGATCAATTATAACACAGGCAGTGGCCTTCGATACATCTTCTTCCACTATCGAGGAACGCTCCGTTTTCCTTACGTAATTCCTGACCATTCTGAAAGCAAGTTAAATATTGCTTAGACTAATTAGGTCTACCCAGATATCACACTCCTAGTCTTACATCAGCTTAATGTCTCCAATGACTTAGGAAGCCTACTTAGGGATAGGGCCTAACTTTAAATCTAGGCCTAAGCATGGGCCTTAAACTGGTCCAAAGCCTAGGCCCAATAACTATTACTGTAGGGCATAGCCTACAAATAAAATAAGTCTAGACTTACTTCAGAAGGTGTACATTGAAGTAATTATTGTTTTAAAGGCATTTAACCATAGAAATACATTGTCCACATGTGCCCCCAAAATATGTCCACATGGTGGCTTAAAACCATATTTCACATTCCAATTATTTTCTAAATTCCATTTAAAGGTTAGAATAAAAACAATACTTGATTAATAAACTTCATGAATGTATGTTTTTAGAATAATATAACTCAAATTATAAACAAGCTTATTAGAGTGGATGCTAACAGATATAAAATGTTGGCCAAACTTACTTTCAGGAGCCCAGAAATGTGATGTTGTATTCCTCTGCCATACAGCTGTGGAATGATGTGAAACTTGCTAGGAATTGTAGAAACACAGTTTGCACCACACTTGATTTTTGCGGGAATTTTAAAACAAGTAGAACATCCTTATATTAGCTTGTCCACATCTGCCCCCCTCTCCCCTACCTTTTTTGTTTTATGTTGCAGGTATGTGCGTGCTCCAGTGGAAGTTGGAAGACTAGAACATTGCATTCCGAGCTTTATGTTGCAGTTATTTGCGGAGTTTGTAAACGGTGACTTTGGAGCCGTCCTAGCAACAAAGCACATAATAAATTCAGAGTTGTTCTGAATCGGCCTTGTTGATTCTGGGTTGATCCGCGGGTGTTCGCACTGTCCATACCACTGATTGTTATATTTCCTTTTTAAAATATCGATCTTAGGTTGGTTATAATATAATATAATATAAAAAATAATATAATATAATATAATAAAATAAAATATAATATAATATAATAGATGAGTGAGCGCAGCGAACGGAGTGATCTCCATTCAACTCAAACGGATCTCATTCTGTTAGTCTGCGTGTGTGTACATCGAAAATCAGCCGAATCGCTGAACAGATTGCGCTGAGATTTTAAACAGACATCCGGTACGAATAACCTGATAACTGTTAACAAAATCAGCTAGATCCATTGCGATTTAAACCTAAAAGAAATAAAAATGTGATATTTTTAAATATCGACAGCATTTGTTTAGATTTTCCATAATATGTACGTAATACGTACTACGTTCACTAGCTGGCCGTTCCATTTAGCATGGGTGTCTGTTGAACAAGGGTCTGTGACCACAAATGTTTGTGCAATGATTATACTAGGGAAACGCCAAAGTCGTTTATAGACGAGTGAGTGAGCCATGTGTTGAGTACCCTGTACCATTCCCCATACTGGGCTTATGGGCTAGATCCAGCCTTAGAGGTATAGGGGAGAATAGGGAATGTTCCCGGGTACTCAACACATGGCTCACTCACTCGTTTATCAACGACTTTGGCGTTTCCCTAGTAGCCGAAATGTGGGAGACGTGGGTTCAATCATCTGGTCGGGAAAGATTTTGTAATTTCTAGCTAATATTTAAAAAGTTACTTTACATGTTTTGAAATGCATATAACGCGGTGTAGTCTTATCATCTGTGACAATACTATGGAAAACATAGCCAGTACGAAATACGTGTAAAAATATTCAAGGTTTACTCAATCTCCGAGCGGAATTTGGGGATACCTTGACGTGCACACCTTGGACACGGCATTTCACAGCCAGGCAAATAACAACAAAAAATATTTTTTCAGAATCAAAACCATTGTCGTTAAAATAATTTGTAAACATTGGCATTTATTATTTCTTGTAGGTTTAAATCGCAATGGATCTAGCTGATTTTGTTAGCAGTTCTCAGTAAACTCGTACCGGATATCTGTTTAAAATTTCAGCGCAATATGTTCAGCGACTCGCCTGATTTTCGACGTACAGACCCACACACAGACTCACAGAATGAGCACCGTTTGAGTTGACTGGAGATCACTCCGTTCGCTGCACTCACTCGTTTTGTCGTTTAACTAGGGAAACGCCAAAGTCGTTGTTAAACGAGTGAGTGAGCGCCATGTGTACAGTACCCCGGGATCATTCACCATACTGGGCTAGATCCAGCCTTGGGTATATAGGAGAAAATGGAATGTTCCGGGTACTTTAACAATTGGCTCACTCACTCGTTTACAACGACTTTTGCGTTTCCCTATAGTTTTTTTTAAATTGATCATTCGAAATGCGAATCGTGTTTGAAACGTATTAGCGTGAAACATTAACAATTTCCCAAATAAAACAAAAGCAACTAATTTTTATTTCCCATTTAACACCCCTCAAAAATATGTGGGTGTAAAACTATAAAAAAGTTCTAACTAATGAGCATCGAACCCCAACCCTCCGTGCGGGAGGCTAAATGTCTACCATTATGCCATGCAAGCCACGTAGTTATCGTCCGCTAGCTACTACTAAACAAATGCTATCGATATTTTAAAAATCACTTTTTTATTTATTGTAGGATTAAATCGCAATGGATCTAGCTGATTTTGTTAGCAGTTCTCAATAAACACGTACCGGATGTCTGTTTAAAATTTCAGCGCAATCTGTTCAGCGGTTCAGCTGATTTTCGACGTACAGACAGACAGACAGACAGAATCACAGATTGAGAACCGTTCGAGATGAATGGAGACACTCGGTCGCTCCGCTCCCTCGTTTAAACCATTTACTAGGGAAACGCCAAAGTCGTTTTTAAACGAGTGAGTGAGCCAAGTGTTGAGTACCCGGGAACATCTCCTTTTCCTCCTCTATACCTAAGGCGGATCTAGCCAGTATGAGGAATGATACCTGGTATCAAAAACAGGCTCACTCACTCGTTTAAAAAACGACTTTTTGGGGTTTCCTTAGTTATTTAAATTGAACATTTAAAATGCGAATCATGTTCAAAACGTATCAGCGTGAAACATTAACAAATTTCCAAGATAAAACAAAATCACCGAATTTTTATTTCCCCTTTAACACCCTCAAAAATTATATGTAGTGTAAAAATATAAAAAAGTCGAGCGAACGGGTATCGAAACCCCAACCCTCGTGCGGTACGCTAAATGCTTACCAATAGGCCATTCAAGCCACGAAAATTATCGTCTCGCTAGCTGCTACTAAACAAATGCATATCGATATTTAAAAAATCACATTTTTATTTATTTTGGGGTTAAATCGCAATGGATCTAGCTGATTTTGTTAGCAGTTCTCAGTAAACTCGTTTCCGGATGTCTGTTTAAAATTTCAGCCAATCTGTCAGCGGGTTTGGCTGATTTTCGACGTACAGACAGACAGAATCACAGAATGAGAGCCGTTTGAGATGAATGGAGAACACTCGGTCGCTCCGCTCCCTCGTTTAATTTTTTACAACTAGGGAAACGCCAAAGTCGTTGTTAAACGAGTGAGTGGCCATGTGTTAGTACCCGGTATCATTCCCCATACTGGGCTAGATCGTGCCTTAGGTATATGGGAGAAAAGGCGATGTTCCCAGGTACTCAACACTTGGCTCACACACTCGTTAACATCGACTTTGGCGTTTTCCTAGTTTAAATTGAACATTGAAAATGCGAATCGTTCAAAACGTATTAGAGTGAAACATTTAAAAAATTTCCAAGATGAAACAAAAAACACCTAATTTTTATTTCACATTTTTACATCCCTCAAAAAAAAAATATGTAGGTGTAAAAATATAAAAAAGTTCAAAACTAACGGGTATCGAACCCCCAACCCTCGTGTGCGGGAGGCTCTATGCTTACCACTATGCCATGGGGAGACACGTAGAGTTCGTCCCCGCTAGTGCTACTAAACAAAGGTATCGATATTTTAAAAAAACAGGGATTAAATCGCAATGGATCTAGCTGATTTTGTTAACAGTTCTCAGTTAACTCGTGCCGGATGTCTGTTTAAAATTTCAGCGCAATCTGTTCAGCGGTTCGGTTGATTTTTGACGTACAGACAGACAGAATCACAGAATGACACCCGCTCGAGTTGAATCGAGACACTCAGTCCCTCCGCTCCCTCGTTTAATTTCACTAGGGAACGCCAAAGTCGTTGTTAAACGAGTGAGAAGAGAGCCAAGTGTTGAGTACCCGGGAACACCCCCTTTTTCCCATATACCTAAGGCTGGATCAAGCCCAGTAGGAGAATGAAAAACCCGGGTACTTAACTCATGGCTCACTCACACGTATAACAACCACTTTGGCGTTTCCCTAGTGTTTAAATTGAACATTTTTCATGCGAATCATGTTCAAAACGTATTAGCGTCAAACATTAACAAATTTCCAAGATAAAAAAAAAATCATCTAAGTTTTATTTCCCATTTAACACCCCCCAAAAAAAAATATGTGGGTGTAAAATATAAAAAAGTTCGAGTAAACGGGTATCGAACCCCAAACCCCCCGTGCGGTAGGCTTTAAGCTTACCACTGGGCCATGGTCAGCCAGGTATATCTCGTTCCGCTAGCGCTACTAAACAAATGCTATCGATATTTTTTAAAAAAAACACATTTTTATTTATTGTAGGATTGAATCGCAATGGATCTAGCTGATTTTGTTAGCAGTTCTCAGTAAACTCGTACCGGATGTATGTTTAAAATTTCAGCCCAATTTGTTCAGCGGTTCGGCTAATTTTCGACGTACAGACAGACAGAATCACAGAATGAGGGCCGTTTGAGTTGAATGGAGACACTCGGTCGCTCCGCTCCCTCGTTTAACTAGGGAAACGACAAAGTCGTTGTTAAACGAGTGAGTTAGCCAAGTGTTTGACTTCTAAAACCAGACCGTCTGGTCACCTTACAGGATCTCACTCTGCTTGCCACAATAATTATTTAAATTGAACATTCAAAATGCGAATCATATTCAAAACGTATTAGCGTGAATCAGTAACAAATTTCAAAGATAAAACAAAATCACCTAATTTTTATTTCCCATTTAACACCCCTCAAAAATAATATGTGGGTGTAAAAATATAAAAAAAGTAGAAATGACGGGTATCGAACCCCATCCATCCGTGCGGTAGACTAAATGGATACCACTAGGCCATGCAGGCCACGTCAACTTCGTCCCGCTAACTGCTACGAAACAAATGCCATTGATATTATTAAAAAATCACATTTTTATTTTATTGTAGGCTGAAATCGCAATGAATCTAGCTGATTTTGTTAACAGTTCTAAGTAAACTCGTGCCGGATGTCTGTTTAAAATTTCAGCGAAATCTGTTCAGCGGTTCGGCTGATTTTCGACGTACAGACAGACAGAATCACAGAATGAGAGCCGTTTGAGTTGAATGGAGACACTCAGTCGCTCCGCTCCCTCGTTTAAACTAGGGAAACGCCAAAGTCGTTGTTAAACGAGTGAGTGAACCAAGTGTTGAGTACCCGGGAACATCCCCTTTACTCCCCTATACCTAAGGCTGGATCTAGCTCAGTATGGAGAATTATACCGGGTACTCAACACATGGCTTACTCACTCATTTAACAACGACTTTGAGTTTCCCTAGTTTAAATTGAACATTCAAAATGCGAATCGTGTTCAAACGTATTAGCGTGAAACATTTACAAATTTCCAATATAAAACAAAATCACATAATTTTTATTTCCCATTTAACACCCTTCAAAAATAATATGTGGGTCTAAAAAATATAAAAAAGTTCTACCCAACGGGTATTGAACCCCAACCTCCGTGCGGTAGGCTACATGCTACCACTAGGCCATGCAAGAAACGTAACTGGCGTCCCGCTAGCTGCTACTAAACAAATGCTTTCGATATTTAAAAAATCACATTTTTATTTATTGTGGGATTAAATCGCAATGGATCTAGCTGATTTTGTTAGCAGTTCTCAATAAACTCGTACGGATGTCTGTTTAAAATTTCAGACCAATCTGTTCAGCGGTTCGGCTGATTTTCGACGTACAGACAGACAGACAGAATCACAGAATGAGACCCGTTCGAGTTGAATGGAGACACTCGGTCGCTCCGCTCCCTCGTTTAATAAATGTTGAAGTTAAATACGTGGACTGGAAGAGAAAAAACATATTTTCGAGTCAAATTTAAACTTAACTAGGGAAAACGCCAAAGTCGTAGTTAAACGAGTGAGTGAGCCAAGTGTTGAGTCCCCGGGAACATCCCCTTTCCTCCTCTATACCTAAGGCTGCATCTAGCCCAGTATGAGGAATGATACCGGGTACTCAACACATGCTCATTCACTCGTTTAACAACGACTTTGGCGTTTCCCTAGTTATTTTAAATTGAACATTTAAAATGCGAATCATGTTTAAAACGAATCAGCGTGAAACATTAACAAATTCCCAAGATAAAACAAAATCACCGAATTTTTATTTCCCATTTAACACCCCTCAAAAATTATATGTATGTGTAAAAATATAAAAAAGTTCGAGCGAACGGGTATCGAACCCCAACCCTCCGTGTGGTAGGCTTATGTTTACCAATAGGCCATGCAAGCTACGAAGTTATCGTCTCGCTAGCTGCTACTAAACAAATGCTATCGATATTTAAAAATCACATTTTTATTTATTTTGGGATTAAATCGCAATGGATCTAGCTGATTTTGTTAGCAGTTCTCAGTAAACTCGTACCGGATGTCTGATTAAAATTTCAGCCCAATCTGTTAAGCGGTTCGGCTGATTTTCGACGTACAGACAGACAGACAGAATCACAGAATGAGAGCCGTTCGAATTGAATGGAGAACACTCGGTCGCTCCGCTCCCTCGTTTAACAACTATTGTTCGCCAGCTATCACAAATCATGGAACTTTTAAAACTTCTCTTCGCTTTCGACATTGCAAACTTGCAAAAAGCTTATATACTTAACCGTCATATACTAATAATAGTATGTGCTGTTGTCAAATGCGTGGTTCAAATACTTGAATATGTTGGAATAAACTTATTTATTTTAAACAAAAATCATTTCACTTCATACGATAGTGTCTAGTTTAGATTCTTTGTTACGCAGATAAGCCGAGGCTCAATATTTGCTACTCAACTCCCTAGTGAATGCCCCAGTCATCTGATTCCATTGTGAACACAGAGGATTTCCATTGTTCATATGTGTGTTTGGGGGGAAATGGAAAATTATTAGATTTTTTCCGAATTTGGAGCGTAGAAGTTTGCACAATGACACCGGGAAACAGGTAGCAGGCTGTTGTCATGGCAACAGAGGATTCTGCGAGAGATTGATACGGTAAACCATCTCGGTCAGATAAACACGGAAGAGATGAGAAAGCTTTAAACGTTTTAAGCGATGACAAAGGTCTGCCGTAGAAGTGGGTCAGTGGAGTATTGACAACAGAGCGTTGACCCATAAAGAACAAGGAAATATATAAAGGAAAGCGACACTTTCGTGTGTTAACCCTTTATAGGTTACCGGTAAGTTTACTTACCACCACTTTTCAAAATCTACCAAATTAATCTGCCAGTTTTTCAAACTTATAACCCGGGTAAAAGCTGCCTTGTTTTGTTTGGAATAGGTAGAATTTTCCATATTAATTCTAATGATAAGAAGGAATTTTGGAATGATTCACAAATCCAATTGTGTATAAAAACACTCGAAAACACACATTTTTGGGATGTTCCGGATATTATGTTTGCCTGCAGTAAATTCAATTTGAACATGTAAAAAAAAATGGAAAAAATCTAATTTTGGATTTTTTAAAACTTTGATGTCAATTTGGAATCCAAAATCAGCATTTTATTCTTAAACGATAAAGGAAAAAATCTTTAAATTTTTTTTTTTAAATCACGACTTTCAAATTGTGAAGCAGAAAGCAAAATTTTGGGTCCTTCTCTTTTGCCCTTTAAAGGGTTAAATAAGAAAACTATTTCGAATAAAATATTATTAAACACATAAAATCATAGGAACTCTACATGAGAAGAAGTCACACATTTTATTATGAACAAATTCACGCAAAACACGCAGATAATTATTACGTAAAGTGAAAATAAAATTTGTAGTTTTCTATAGGAAATTTGTATAAAGTTATCTTAAAGTACTACTAGCTTCAGACAGGCTTCCTAATCACAATTGCATCATTTGTTTTGATTGTTTCGAAATTAGTTTCATTCATAAAATTAGGTTTAAACTTTTCTTAATATTTTGGCGGGGGAAAACGGGGCACTACGTCACCAGCCTTCATGATACTTATCCACCAATCACACAATTAGTAATAAAAAAATCTTTAGGATATTCTAGGTTTCACGCACTCAATACAAATTTTTAAGATATCTTTTTTATCAAAATAATATAAATTTTCAACGATCACATTATTCTAGATTTTGTCACCAACATTCAATTCCAACACTAGCAAGTCATCGTAGTGCAACCGAAGTAATGATCCTCTACAAACTTCTCCATAACATCATCGACACCGACTTACTTCAAGATATAAACTTTCACTTCCCTACAAGATTTACAAGAAATTATACATCCCATTCAAAATTCCATGTGCTCGTATTGATGTATTTAAATTTTTCCCCCATCATCCGAATTCAAGGCACCTATAACAAATTATTAGCCATTAATCCAGAAATTGGCATCAACTTCATCCATTTAAAGCATCTGTTTATGCTAGTTTACCAACATGACTCATTTGTCACTCTTGTCACCTTATCACCTTTTCACCAGTTTTGCATTTTAAAACCTCATGTCTTGTTCCTTCATTCATCTTGGCCTTTCAGCCGTTTTATATATTTACAGTTTTGTTTTACAAGTTTTTCTTGTTGTATTTGTTGTAAAATTTTAATTGTATAATACTTGTTCATTCATTTAATGTTGTATAACGTATTTGTATGGTTTTAAATTGTATTCTTAATTGTTCAATTTTAGTTACGTAACACTTGTGGGTCAATACCTGTTGTTAGTGATCAATAAATATAATATAAATATAAATATAAAAGCATATTTTGATATCTTGTTTGTTATAATATGATATTTTTTTATTATCGTTCTTCATAGCCATCTAAAACACTTACCGCCTCTAATAGCATTTACGTTAAGCAACACGAATCCATTTATCATTGTCTAGTTTTAGTGCTGTAGTGTGGTGGTGTGCTTCGCTTTTGAGCTAGCCAGTTCGGCCCAAACCGCCTGTTGAAAGTCATAGACTCTGGCCCCAGGTGAAGCGAGTGTAAATGAAGCAGCTTCGGGCAGCGGGATGACTCGTACTAATGCTTATACATTATTAATAACAATAATATTTCGTGAGACATGCCAGGGATGCAAATCATGCCCCTTTACAGGTGCCTAACTAGGTGTATAGCGGATAGGACAATTGTGAAGGGATGTCCGAGGGCTGTTTAAGAGGACTCATCCCTTGCATTCGCAATGATGACTGAGGAAAACCTCGGAAAAACCTTCAGTCAGGATTTCCGGTTTCGGTCCTCCCGAATCAGCCAACACTGTAGGTTGTGACATTGCACTGGCAATGAGGAACAACAGTTTATTCTGGAGATGAGTGGGTGGTCTAGACGCACTAAGTTACAACGCTACTGGGGCACTAGTTTATTTATGTTGTTTAACGCAGCTAAACGAATTTAAAAATAAATGAAATTACTTTATAATACAGAACAGGTAACACGTAATGGTTATGATGATGATGTGGTGTAATAAATAACAAAAGCGTAGGTCTATGTAAATTGGTGGTCTAGTGATATTCGAACGATTAATTATCACGGAAACCAAATAGTTTGACATTTACAACACTGAGATTTATTAAAACCGTTCAACACTTGTAAGGGTCCAAATTTTTTTTTTTTTCTAAGATACTAGGGAAACGCCAAAGTCGTTGTTAGACGAGCGAGTGAGCCATGTGTTGAGTACTCGGTAACGTTCCCTTCCTTCCCCCTACCTTAGGCCTCCCTTGCCTATCATAGGCTAGAGTGGAGCATTATGGCCTTACAGTTGACGCGTCCTCATACCAACTTAACTTAAAAGCCCTATTATGTATACCAAAATAAGTATCAAACATAAATGCAACTGTTGCCGAGTACTCAACACATGACTCGCTCACTCGTCTAACAACGACTTGGGCGTTTCCTTGTCTAGTTGGCTATAAGGCGCCCTTATACCCGAAATGAGGGAGACCTGGGTTCAATCCCCTGGTCGGGAAAGATTTTGTTATTTCTGGATTGTATTTTAAAAATTAATAAATATGTTTTGAAATGCATATAACGCAGTGTAGTCTATCATCTGTGACAATACTATATATTGGATAGTATAGCTAGTACGATACGAAATACGTGTAAAGATTGCAAGGTTTATTCAATCTCCCAGCTCTAATTGGGGGTACCTTGAGCGAGCAAGATTCGATACACCTTGGGCACTGCATTTTCACTGCCAGACAAATAACAAACAATTTTTTTTAAATATAACCATTGTCGTTAAAATAATCCCTACTCATTTACAGACAATTTTTAAATATATTATTTTTAGTAGGTTTAAATCGTAATGGATCTAGCTGATTTTGTTAGCAGTTATCAGTAAACTCGTACAGGATGTCTGTTTAAAAATTTCAGCGCAATCTATTAAGCGATTAGGCTGATTTTCGATGTACACACAGAATCACAGAATAAGAGCCGTTTGTGTGAATTTAATCTTCAGTCGTACCGCTCCCTCGTCTAATTACCTGTTATATGTTATATTGGATATGTATTGTTGTTGCAATTGTTTTCTTGCGTTTTTGTTGTTGTACTTGAAAGGATGCATACGATGCATTATTTGTCATTTATTATTGCAATTGACCGAGAGCTATTTTTCTAAATCAATATATTTTAAACTAAATTTCTAGGTCACTTATTTGATAAATATTTATTCAAACAATACAACAGCTGATAGAATGAAATTGAACATGAATACAAATCAGGTTGGATTCTAAATGTTGTTGTGAAGTTTAATATAAATAACTGGCTACTGTCATAATATTATACATTGTTTCTCCAGAATTGAGTTTCTTTTATGCAACCACCGAGGTAAACTATTTAGAACAATATTGTGTTCTTGTCTGTATTTTTTTAATATTAGAGCCCATGTTGAGGTACTCGGTTCCGCATGGCTTGTTCCATTCAGTTGAGGCGCGGGCCTGCGCTCTACGACCGTGTGAGCAACCATGGTAGGAATGTTGGATTGAAACCCAGTGACGCGGCATTAAAGTGTTGTGAAACTGTTATCAAATTATGATACATGATAAGAAGGGCGATATGGCCAGTGAGATATAGTACTGCACTTCTGGCGTTTACCATTGCACATTTGAAACATCCTGGCGATATCTATGAAAGGTCACAGTATCATCCGTTAAATCCTTAAATCATAAATCAAATTTGCGTCTAATTCTAAGGATTTTATGTTTAAGAAATATGTAAGGGTGTCAAAATATATTGTTATACATTTTCTTTCACGGAATTTTGAACTAATTCCGTGGTGTAAAAGAATGACCTTACATTAGTTTTCCTCACCCATTCAAACAGATTGTGACTAATGTTGTGCATTAATCTTATTTAGATTTAACTCATCGAACTTTTTTAAAGACTGGTAATAAAAATCAAGATAATTCATTATACTTCTCGTCAACTCTATAATTCTTTATAATATCAAAAGACCCAGTGTTTTTTAAAGTATATCCTTGGTTAATATAAACAAAAGTAAAAATATTTTTTAAAGTATATCCTTATTGAACATGATGGATGATAGATGATAATAGGTAAAATTTGAGATTATAATTTCATTAATAGCACACAGGCTAGTAATATTATCATTTATATGGCTCTAGACTGGATAATCATATTAATAACTATATCATGATGTCCCGCACACGAACATGGTAAACATAATTTCGCTACAAAATATTACTTCTTTTTTTCGTTAAGAAAACTTTTCAGCCATCTTCGTATTTAAAATAAATTGGGTTGAGTAGAAGGTGGTTCGATTGGCTTACTCTAATTTATAACACTGTGGTGTGTGTCTTAATGAGCGATAATTGACTTTGTGCATATGTAATAATGAGCATTAAGATTCCGGTGGACAAATGGAACCCCGCCCAATGGGCAATGGAATATTCATCCCTCTCCCCCCCCCCCCCCCCCCCCACTTCATCGCGTAGTGTGAAGTGAAGACTGAAGACCGTTCCACAACCCGTATTTGCGCAACATATTAACATGCTCCAAGTTAGAGAGGAATAGGATGTGAAACTTTGAGCGTTGAGTGACTAATATATAGCTTGAGTCGTAACGGCCTATGCTGAGTGTCTACGGAAAAATTTTCCTCCGCTCATGTAGAAACATTGCCGACATGCTAGGCAGCGTGCCCGACAGCTCGAGCGAAGCTACAGCTACCTAGCAGCAATCGAGTAACTTCGTAGGCCCCTAGTGGAGAACCGGATGTCAATTTAATTAGATCGCGCGGAAATATTTTAACATAAGATACATTGATACAAGCATTTCGTTTGTAGGTTTCGCGATTAATATTATTATACATACAAATAAACTTGTTTTCGAGTGTAAAATAAAAATGAATATGTCATATATTGTTTGTTTTATATATTTTAACATAAAATATTATGTATTTATATTTGAAACTTCTAAAAGTTTAAATTCTCTAAACTGTCATGGTAATAAAGTTATTTTGCAGCTGCATTGTATTGTTCTAGGAAGGCCATGCTTATAAGGAAGTGTATTAAAAGGAAATATACTAGAAGCTTCGCAAACGCTTTTTCAGGCGCGTTGTTGGATGAGCGTAATTTTTTTTTAACGAAAAAAGCGTAAAATTGCGATTTTCATGAGAAATTATTTTTGATTGCGCTCAAATTTCACACCAATATATTAATTTATATAATAAAGGTTCTGTATAAAAATCGTTACAATCGGATAAAGCATGTAGGTGTTATAAGTCAAAGAAATGTAAAATAAAAAAATAAAAAAACGTAAAATTGCGATTTTCATAAAAAAATATTTTTTGAATGCCCTCAAATTTCACACGAATATATTAATTCATAAAATTAAGGTTCTGTGAAAAAATCATTACATTCGGATAAAGCATGTAGGTGTTATAAGTCAAAGAATTTTTTTTTTAAATCGAAAAAAATCTTAAAATTACGATTTCCATGGAAATATTTTTTGATTGCGCTCAAAACGTGGCAGTTCTTGGTTCAGAGATTTCGAAGGCCTCAATAAAATTTTATCGCAATTGGAGTATCGGTTTAGCCGAAATAGTGCTATCAGACACACAATAATACAAACAGAAAGAAAGAAAGAAAGAAAGAAAGAAAGAAAGAAAGAAAGAAAGAAAGAAAGAAAGAAAGAAAAAAAACATTCCGGATGTTTTTTTTCCAGTGTAGTGAAATGGAATCTTCGCTTCGCTCGCTACGCGTACGCTCATTCAAGAAATAACGTAACGATATAATAAAGTAATAATTTAATTTGGCAAGAGTGCCAGAGCTATCAAATTATAACGTGAAAATCATTAGAATATGAGGAGACCAATATTATGTCAATCTTGGCCAGCAGCAACATTGTAATTTTCATTGTTTGTATCTTCTTACTCATTGTGACATATTATTGTAGACAATTATGAAAATTCTTGATCTTCAGGGACGGATTTGTTTTGCATAACAAGCAAGTTAAACTGTGAGCAGGTCCAGGAATCGGCCGTTGGCATGAATTCTATGCATTTCATCATGTTTCACAGACAAGAGGTAACACATAATTGCCAATGTCTCTTCTCCCCGTCCGTTTCGAAAATCTGATTTGTATCAACGAATACGATTTATTACGTTACCGGCTTCTAGTTTGTGTACACATAACCCACTAGACCCCCCCCCCCCCAACCCAGATTTGGGACAGTTCATTTTTAAATGAACTTTCTAAACGTTCAGTTCACAGCTCAAATAAAGAACTTTTTCAAAGTTGAAGTTATTTTAAAACCTAAATTTTTTAAAAAGTTCAAGTTCGTCTAAAATTTTTAGCATAAATATGAGACGTTAAGCAATATCCAATCAAAAATCAATCAAATTATGAATTAAGTTCTTTTACATATTTCCATTATTTTGTTAAAGTAGTATGCATAATAGAATAATTACGGTACCAGTAGTTTTTATCAGTTCGTAGTAATTGCATAATACGTAATTTATTAATTTGGTCCAAAGATTTGGCTGTGAATGTGAGGCTTGAGCTGTGCCGTAGGACAAAGTATGCCTACCTTCTTACAATGGTCTGGAATTCCTCAGAAACAGAGACGCGCGCGGGCTCGGCTTCTACTCCGACGTTGCCAAATGCTAAGTATAATTAATTGTAATGCAACCGCGCCATTATAGTGATACTGATCGCTTGACCAAACGAAGCTACTCTTGTCTTCCGAGGACTTGCTTATATTATCACGGCTTGCCGCAGGCGGTCGAAATGCGATAGCGAGGGTTGGGACTTTTCATGATTGTGTGACTACTGAGGGTCTATGCTCTGATGGGGGGGGGGGGGGGGCATGTATTTCCGCAAAACTGAGCGCATGGAATTAAACGTGTGAAAGATGCAAAATAGCACTTAAAAAAACATTTCTCAGAACCATGTTTACATATTATATTCGCAATCTGCTTTAGATCACAGTGGTCTCTTCGTAAATAATCATTGATTAATGATAGCTTATGTAATCAATGTCGTAAATGTATCGTGATATCCTTCCTAAAGATCAAATACAATATTGTCATTGTCAATGATCAATCTAACTCAAACACAAAGCTCTCGTTGCTAGACGGTCCCGAAGGAGAATCTTATCACATAGGCGGTTTGAAATACGTGCCTGCTGCGGCCCTTTGTTTTGATGATTGAGAGAAAATGTCCTCTTTCCTCTATGTCTTTTACGTGATACGTCATACGTGGTCATGCTTTGTAACGAAGTGATTGGGCGAGGGGGAAATTATATTTTATGAACACATTGCAACAGGGCATACGCGCCCTCACAAGTGCAATTACCATCATTGGCATGAGTATTATGAGATTTTTTTCTTCCACATACAACACTCTAGTATTCTGACTGTATAATTATTTTCTCAGTGTTGTGTATCGTTGTGATGTACTCTGTGGTGGTGACAGTGTGTGGTACACTGGAAAAGGGGGGGGGGGGGGGGGGGGGGGGGGGGGGGGGTACCCATCACCAAACCCATCTTCCTACGCGACTGTCTGCACACATAATCACCGGGAATATATTCCATTGAATATTTTAACAGTGTTCATTAAATTAAAACATAGTATTATTTGAGGTATTTAGTGAGTTATGGTTATATATTATTTTAAATTAATTTTTTCGCAATCTTTTGTTCAAAAAAAATATTTTGATTCGATGATTTAAAATGATTTTTGATTTATGCCTTGATTATAAAAAAGCGTTATGCTCGGGGAAATAGGTCAGGCTCATTCTAAAACATATCGTTACAGTGAAATATATAAATAATTTGCGAAATTGTATTGCAATCGTATTTTTTCTCTGGGTTAGTATTCTTTTTGTACACGACAAATACTACTTATGTTGACAGCATAATATAGATTGCCAGCAAAGTCCAATCCGGTCCAATCCACCAAAAATAAAATAATCGTTAGATTTGAATAAAATCGATGCACAGACAGTAGAGATTTTTTTTGTAAATTTATTGGACCGTGGCTTAATACTTGTCCCAGTACCTGAGCAAGACCCTTATTTTAATTACTTCCGCTCCGGCTTGCGAGTGTTCCGAGAATTTACCTTTACTCTTGTTTGTGAAACCTGATGAAATGCACAGATTTCATGCCAACAGCAAATTCCTGGACCTCACAATGTGACGTTGTTATGTGAAACAAATCCATTCTCAAGAAGATCAATAATATTGTTTATAAAAATATTGTCACAATGAGAAAGAAGATACAAACAAAGTAAATTGCAATGTTGAAATTGTTGGCCCATTAACCACCGAGTAGGATATTGTCATAATTATTTCCCTTATTTCGTAAACAATCTGTCAATATCCATATCTTAGTAATTGTGTATAGTCCCCCTCATATTCTATTCTGATGATTAGCATGTGATAATTTGACGGCTCTTGTTGCTCTTGCTAAATTAGATTATTAATTTACTATATCGCTACCTCCTTTATGTCCTACCTTATAAAATACTTCTTTATCTTCTTATTTATTTATTCCTTCACTCAAGTACAGCATTGCTGCCATTTTACATTGAGGTACAAAGATAATAAATTTAAATCATATTATAAAAACATAAAAACGTAATAAAAACAGTGGAACATTTCAGTAAACATACAGTTGTAGGGTACTTTTATCTGTAATTAAGTATAGATAAATAATTGAACTTTGCATGAATGATTATGTGAAAAGTGGCACAACAGTGTGTGCAAATGTGAGGCCTTTCCGAACCTGCTGGTGAAGACAAAACAACATGATAATAATATGATTCCTAGAATTGTGATGACGATGGTTGAATGCTCGCCGAAGAATTCCCTCCTCCCACAATTTGAAGACTGATGGATGAGCTCGTGCAAACCAGGTTTTGACGCGGAATGCAGAGGTATTTACTCTGGAATGCGCCACCAAGCGGGTAATTTGTGGAAATTTACCAAGCTCGTGAAAAAGACAATTATTTTAAATGTTGATAATATTTTATTATGATCTGATAGCGCAATTTGCATAGCCTTTGTAAACTTAACCTGTCAATTTGATTTTATGAACATAACTTTAAAAAAATATTTTTAAAAAGTTACAAAATAAAAAGATTTTGTGATTTTTTCGGGCTCTTACTAGCTGATGTTTGCGAGGTGGACTTCTTTTCTTGAATCGACTTGTACGATTAGCAGAGCCATGCTCTGGGTCAATTCTACACCGGGCACAGACGGGGTAAAGAAATTGAAATCACAATGCTAATACTCGCGCCAGGGTGGCAGGCGATCATTAAATTGAAATACAATATGCTTTTAGTTTTATAGTAAAAATTTTTCCAAAGATTTACGAAATATAGATAAAAACATTGTACATTGTTATTTAACCGATAACAGGACTTAAGTCTGAGTATGAGTGGAGTTTGAAGAGATTGAGTTTGTCGGCGACAGCATGATATTAATTTAATCGTTTGGTCACGGGTTGATGAGTCAGAAAACAAAACTTGTTCCAAACCGTAAAGTGAACCAATAATAGTTAACGTTACCGGTACCCGGTGCGAGTGACGTTGACAGTTCTATAATTTTTAGTAATTTGACCAGTGTTGTTCATATTTGGGTGATACTCACTGATTCAAGTTTCTAATTAGTGCAGTAATCAAGGAAATAAGTAGTTGTTTCATTGCACGTTCAGTTTTGAACGCGCAGCAGAACGCGCAATTAAAAAAATTATTTCTCATGAAAATCGCAATTTTTTACGTGTTTTTTTTGTTTTTTAAACTTTCTTCGACTTATAACACCTACATGCTTTATCCAATTGTAATGATTTTTTCACAGAACCTTAATTTCATGAATTAATATATTCGTGTGAACTTTGAGCGCATTCAAATTTTTTTTTTTTTTATGGAAATCGCAATTTTACGTTTTTATTTATTTTTTTATTTAACATTTCTTTGACTTATAACACCTACATGCTTTATCCGATTGTAACGATTTTTATACAGAACCTTTATTTTATAAATTAATATATTGGTGTGAAATTTGAGCGCAATCAAACATAATTTCTCATGAAAATCGCAAATTTTACGCTTTTTTCGTTAACAAAAATTACGCTCATCCAAAAACGCGCCTGAAAAAGCGTTTTGCGAAGCTTCCTAGTATATTTCATTTTAATACACTTCCTTATAAGCATGGCCTTCCTAGAACAATACAATGCAGCTGCAAAATAACTTTATTACCATGACAGTTTTAGAGAATTTAAACTTTAGAAGTTTTCAAATATAAATACATAATATTTTATGTTAAAATATATAAAACAAACAATATAATGACATATTCATTTGTATTTTACACTCGAAAACAAGTTTATTTGTATGTATAATAATATTAATCGCGAAAACCCACAAACGAAATGCTTGTATCAATGTATCTTATGTTAAAATATTTCCGCGCGTTCTAATTTAAATTGACATCCGGTTCTCCACTAGGGGCCTACGAAGTTACTCCGATTGCTGCTAGGTAGCTGTAGCTTCGCTCGAGCTGTCGGGCACGCTGCCTAGCATGTCGGCAATGTACTACATGAGCGGAGGAAAATTTTTCCGTAGACACTCAGCATAGGCCGTTACGACTCTAGCTATATATTAGTCACTCAACGCTTTGAGTAAGACTGTTCAGTGTTCACAGTCCTGAACTAATACAAGTCCTCATGATTACAATGCCTTGAATGATTTTTACTCATAACATACAATTAATTTGTTATGGCATTTAATTGAAATAAAACAATAACTTTTAAAGTTTAATCAATATTTTTTTCTATTGATTTATTTTTATTTTTTATGATTGATTTTTTTTTAATCAAAATAAAGGAGTGTGCAACCTTATTAATGGTGTCGTTTTATCCACAAAAATGTTGGCTTAATGTTCAGTTCTTGTTCTTGTTTTTTTTTTAACGTCTATCCAATTCAGTCAACAAACTAATTTACAAAGGAGCACAATAATAATAATTGGTAGCGTATTCTGATAACTAATATTATTAAGAATGGCGATGAAATAATACATGGGTTAAAGGTACGACATGGAAGATTAGTGCGTTGGGTTATTCTTAATCAAATGGGACTATTGAATATTCTAGCAGTGTACCTGCATCACAGTGCATCGATATCTTACAGTTGAGATATTTATTGCAACTCTTAATTAGACTTTGGTTTTGTTGCTTAGCTTATCAAACAAATCGTATCGTGTATATTATGTACGTTGAATCACTTACACAATAGGTTGCAAATTTCGTTTAACAATAATAATGTTCACAAATTTTATACTTTTAATGGGTTAAAAAAGATAAATTCGTATTTAGAGTCTACCCACTCAGTCACGTTACTGATTTTCAGTGAGGGACATTATATTTACTAGGAAAACGCGTAAGTCCCGCCGCGTTGTTGGATGAGCGTAATTGGTGCATTGAGCTGCCATGTGTTATGCGGATTTTCTGTTGTTCTGTGAAAAAATCATTACTAAGTTTTTTAAAAATTAATCGTAATTTTTAAAAAATAAGAAAAATCGTAATATTGAAATTTTCATAGAAATAATTATTCGATTGCGCACAAATTTCACACAAATATATTAATTCATAAAATTAAGGTTCTGTGAAAAAATCATTACAATCGAATAAAGTATGTAGGTGTTATAAAACGAAGAAATGTTTTAAAAATCGAAAAAAATCGTAATATTGCGATTTTAATGAGAAATAATTTTTCGATTGTGCTCAAAAACGTGGCAGTTCTAAGTTCAGAGATTTCGAAGGTCTCTATAAAATTTCATCACAATTGGAGTATCAGTTTAGCCGGAATCGTGTTAACAAACAGACAAAAATACAAACAGAAAAAATACGAAAAACGAAAAAAAAACGTAAAAATGCGATTTTAATGAGAAATAATCTTTCGATTGCCCTAAAAAACGTGGCAGTTTTAAGTTCAGAGATTTCGAAGGCCTCCAGAAAATTTCATCGCAATTGGAGTATCGGTTTAGCCGGAATCGTGTTAACAAACACACAAAAATACAAAGAGAAAAAAACAAGAAAATCGAAAAAAAATCGTAAAATTGCAATTTTCATAAGAAATAATTTTTCGATTGATTTTTCGAATCGTGCAGTTCTAAGTTCAGAGATTTCAAAGGTCTCCAGAAAATTTCATCGCAATTGGAGTATCGGTTTAGCCGGAATCGTGTTCACAGACACACAAAAATACAAACAGAAAAAAAAGAAAAAAAACATTCCGGATTTTTTTCTCCAGTGTAGTAGAATGGAATCTTCGCTTCGCTCGCTTCGCTCGCTACGCTCGCTACGCTCATCCAAAAACCAACCAACCGACACCATCGACGAGCGAAAAATGGGAATCTAGAGACCGACATATTTAAGAAGGAACCACCTATCAATCAAGCTGGACACGACTCTACCCGCGGACAGTGCCAGAATCAACAAGGCTAAGTCGGAACACATTAGAATTTAAAGCTAGGACGGCTCCAAAGTCGCCAGTTACACATTCCTAAGTCAATAACTAAAGGACGTAAGTCCATATCAGACGTTACAATTTTCTGCCTACAGCAGAAATCGAACCCTGGACCTTCTACATTGGAAGCAGAGCCTCTAGCAACAAGACCAACGAGCACAGCACAGACATTAAAACACATTCTAAAATCACTGTAAACATATAAATAACTGAAACCATGGCATAGAAATAAAACCCGACGTAAGTTGAGGTGAACTCCGGTTTTACCATATTGAAAAGAGTCTCACCCAGTGAAGCTATTACCTCCCTTTACCATCATATCGAGCTCGGGCCGAGATGCAATTTAAATGTCGTGGAGAGTAGAGACGCCCCCCAACCCCCCTCACTCCAGCGTCGCGACGCCCGAGTGCGAGGCTGCGGCCGACTAACAGGTGGCGCCCTCTGCAGCGTGGCTAGGAACACGGAGCTGGACTCAGGTGGTACGCCCGAGTGCGAGGCTGCGGCCGACTAACAGGTGGCGCCCTCTGCAGCGTGGCTAGGAACACGGAGCTGGACTCAGGTGGTACGTACAGTAGATTAGAGGGCAGAAAAACACATGCCAGCCAAGTTAGATGTGCAGCAAGGGTGTGTCTGAATTAGATTCCAAGTCTAGGTCAAAGTCCAGGTCCAACTGCTCCACTTAAACAGTGTAATAAATATTATCTGTGCGGGCAAAGACAATACTACTTTAAGTTGGGTTCTTGTCAAATAAACTAGGAAAACGCTTAAGTCCCGCCGCGTTGTTGGATGAGCGTAATTGGTGCATTGAGCTGCCATGTGTTATGCGGATTTCCTGTTGTTTTGCGAAAGAATTATAACAATGTTCAAGATTTTTTAAAATTAAATTAAATAGAATAAAAAATTAACATAATTTTTTTTTTTTTTTAATTAATCGTACTAATTTAAAAAAAGAAAAATTCGAAAAATTGTGATTTTTATAAGAAATTATTATTCGATTGCGCTCAAATTTCATACGAATATATAAATTCATAAAATTAAGGTTCTGTGAAAAAAATATTACAATAGGATAAAGCATGTAGGTGTTATAAGTCAAAATATTGTTTAAAAAAAGAAAAAACCCACAAAATTTCTATTTTCATGAAAAATAATTTTTCGATTACGCTTAAATTTCACACGGATATCTTAATTCATATTATTAAGGTTCTGTGACAAAATCATTAAAATCGGATAAAGCATGTAAGTGTTATAAGCAAAATAAATTTCAAAAAATCGGAAAAAATCGTAAAATTGCGATTTTCATGAGAAATGATTTTTTGATTGCGCTCAAAAACGTGGCAGTTCTAAGTTTAGAGATTTCGAAGGCCTTCGTAAAATTTCATCGCAAATGGAGTATCGGATTAACCGGAATCGTGCTGACAAACACACAAAAATACAAAAAAAAGAAAGAAAAAAAAACATTCCGGATTTTTTTCTCCAGTGTAGTGAAATGGAATTTTCGCCTTGCTCGCTACGCTCATCCAATAAATAAATAAAATTATATTTAGAGTCTACCCACTCAGTTATATAACTGATTTTCAGTGGGGGACAGTAAATCCAAGCGACCAAGCGAACCCTGTAGGCCCCGACGCAATCGACGAGTGAGCGATAACCAACCAAAGATCGATATTTTTAATAGGAAATATTATATCAATCAGTGGTATGGACAGTGCGAACACCCGCGGATCAACGCCAGAATCAACAAGGCCGATTCAGAACAACTCTGAATTTATTATGTGCTTCGTTGCTAGGACGGCTCCAAAGTCACCGTTTACACACTCCTAAGATACGAACTGATGGACTTAACTTCTGACTGTCGTGGGAATCGAACCCTGGACCTTCTGCATTGGAAGCAGATACGCTAACAACAAGACCAACGAGCCACACAAAGTAAGACTTTGCATTATAAAAACTATTTGTGCATTCACTAAAAACAATTATTTATGTGAATGGAACAAACAAAACTTAAACTTCATCATATTTTACATATGCATTCATTTGGTGTTTACAATGCATGTAAACTTTCGATTGCTCGATCCATTTGACAATTTGGACCAAGAATGCACCTAGACCTAGAGTTTTCAGACCCCACGTCATTGACCGAGAGTAGTACATTCTACATTGTTAGACGTAGACTTGGTTCGACCTGGAACTGAACTTGGAATCTAACAGACACACCTTACTGACGTGGAAAGCGATATGCATACCTGCCAGATGTTGAGAAGTGAAGTCTCCCGTCAGCCATCTTGGAAGTCCTAATCTAGTTGAAACATTCTCATTGTTTAGTGTGTGTGTGAGGAGGGGTAAGTTGATTTGTTAGTTACATCCTTCTTCTTCTTCTTACACTTGAACGCAACGCTCATGGCATGTTTGCCGTACATAAAGCGAAATGTAGGACTTAACTTGTAACATGCCCACCGCGCGCTCTAGTACGAAGAAGTCGTCTGACAGTGAACTCCTATAACTTGGCTCAACTACCAATGAAATTACGGCTTATTATTTGCTTGCAATTTTGCACACTTTTAACATAGTTTTGCACAACCAATTTCTATTTTTGCACAAGCACACAAAGAAGATACAACAACTTCATTTTGGCGAGCCAAGTAAATGCCAGAACAACCAACAATGTTTTTTCAAGTCAAAACCTATGTGCCATATTTTTTCACTATTTTGCAGAACCAATTTCTATTTTTGCACAAGCAGCACAAAGAATATGCAACTAGGAAAACGCTTAAGTCCCGCCGCGTTGTTGGATGAGCGTAATTGGTGCATTGAGCTGCCATGTGTTATGCGGATTTTCTGTTGTTCTGTGAAAAAATTATTACCAAGTTGAAGAATTTTTTTAAAATAAATTAAATAAAATAAAAATAAACTTAAATTTTTAATTTTTTTAATTAATCGTACTTATTAAAAAAAAAAATATAGAAAAAATAGCGATTTTTATAAGAAATAATAATTCGATTGCGCTTAAATTTCACACGAAAAATATAAATTCATAAAATTAAGGTTCTGTGAAAAAATTATTACAAAAGGATAAAGTATGTAGGTGTTATTGGATGAGCGTAGCGAGCGAAGCAAAGATTCCATTTCACTACACTGGAGAAAAAAATCCGGAATGTTTTTTTTTTTTTCTGTATTTTTGTCTGGTGTGTTTGTCGCACGATTCCGGCTAAACCGATACTCCAATTGCGATGAAATTTTATGGAGGCCTTTGAAATCTTTGAACTTAGAACTGCCACGTTTTGAGCGCAACCAAAAAATTATTTCTCATGAAAATGCAATTTTACGATTTTTTTCTTTTTTAAAACAATTCTTTGACTTTTAACACCTACATGCTTTAACCAATTGTAATAATTTTTTCACAGAACCTTAATTTTATGAATTTATATATTCGTGTGAAATTTGAGCGCAATCGAATAATTTTTTTTATATGAAAATCGCAATTTTACGATTTTTTTTCTTTTTTAAAATTACGATTAATTAAAAAATTAAAAATTTAAGTTTATTTTTTATTTAATTTAAATTAATTTTTAAAAAATCTTCAACTTAGTAATGATTTTTTCACAGAACAACAGAAAATCCGCATAACACATGGCAGCTCAATGCACCAATTACGCTCATCCAACAACGCGGCGGGACTTAAGCGTTTTCCTAGTAAGTAAAAAAATTGTATTAAAAAAGAAAAAAACAATAAAATTTATATTTTCATGAAAAATAATTTTTCGATTGCGCTCAAATTTCACACGGATATCTTAATTCATAAAATTAAGGTTCTGTGAAAAAATCATTAAAATCCGATTAAGCATGTAGGCGTTTATAAGAAAAATAAATTTTCAAAAAATCGAAAAAAATCGTTAAATTGCGATTTTTATGAGAAATCATTTTTTGATTGCCCTCAAAAACGTGGCAGTTCTAAGTACAGAGAGTTCGGAAGGCCCCCAAAAAATTTCACCGCAAACGGAATATCGGTTTACCCGGAATCGTGCTGACAAACACACAAAAATTCAGAAAAAAAAAGAAGGAAAAAAAAAAACATTCTGGATTTTTTTCTCCAGTGTAGTGAAATGGAATCTTCGCTTCGCTCGCTACGCTCGCTACGCTCATCCAACAACTTCATTTTGGCGAGCCAAGTAAATGCCAGAACAACCAACAATGTTTTTTCAAGTCAAAACCTATATACCATATTTTTTCACTATTTTGCACAACCAATTTCTATTTTTGCACAAGCAGCACAAAATAGATAAGACAAATTTATTTTGACGTGCCAAGTAAATGGTTTACGTAAAATTACGAATTTAAGAGAAAAATTATGTTGTCGTTACTTTTTTGTGTTGCTTGTGCAACAATATGAATTGGTTAAGCAAAATTGATCAAAACGTATGGAAAAATAATCCATTTTGATCGTTTTAGCAATAACTTGGCTCGCCAAAATTAAATTGTTACTTTTTTATGTGCTTGTGCAAAAATCAAAATCGGTTGTGCAAAATTCCAAGCAAATAATGAGTCATAATTGCATTGGTGGTTGAGCCAAGTAATATAGTGTGAGAAAGATAGATCTGGATAGGAGGACATCAAGATGGGGTTGAGAAATATGACACCCACTGAAGCAATGGTGTCAATACGTGAGCGGCAGAGCTGCTTCCTCATGGTAGCCTGACAACAAGCAAAGGTTCTGATAGGCCCGCAGGGTAAACTCTTTTCATTGAGAGTTTAAAGCAACTATTAAACATTTTTGGTTATTCTTTGTAAAATATATATGTTTGTAAAATGTAATGTTTAAAGGATATTTTTCACATCGAAATCTATTTGCTAATTCTCAACGCGTTAGAGAAGTTATTCGCATTTAGAACTCTTCGTTGTGGTTACTCTTTGCATATTAATTCTCAATTAATGCACGAAAATAGTGGCAATAAATTATTAAGTTAAACCTTGAAACTAATTCTGGAACTTGTTTGTTGTTTTATACTTTGAGTGATTTGCTAGGTACAATGCGAATAATATAAATATCTACTTTGCTCTATTATATATATTTTGTATTGGGAATTATAATATTATTGTTATATTACCAGACCTAACATTAGAATATTTACGTTAGAAACAGCTCATCTCATTTATTTGTGTGATTGGCACTATTTTAACATTTATTTGCCTCGTCCAGATGTACAGATACATAATATTAATATGTTATGAGGACGTCGCAATGTGTATATCTTTAAGGGAACATTTCTTTTAATGGTATGTAAACTCGCGTGGAATGTTTTCTAAACAGAAATCAAATTGCTACGATCTCCAAAACGTTTCTCTTTCTTGACGCTTTCTACCCAATAACATGGTTATCTGCGAGAAAGAGAGTCGGCAAGATAAAACAACGGTTCCTATTGATGTTTAAAGTCTAGGTTATCAGGGCTTGAAGAGGGGAGGAGAGGCAGGGTGCGCCTTTGTAATCGGCCGTGTCTGCAAGAAACAGGGACAAACTACGTTTGGCGTGATACGTTTCTTAACCCTTTTGTTCTTAAAGAAGAAAGAAGTAGAAAATTTTCTCTTGATATATAGCGAGCTTTCTTCTTATGGTATAATCGAGTTAATTAAGAAGGCTCGTTAAAAGTATACAAACACCACCAGAAAATTACATTATAAATTATTATGACGCTAAAAATTATGCGTCTCTCTAGCAAAGGTTTTGAGGGATATAATTATTTAACCAGCTAAGGTTTTAGCTCTCCAAAGAATTTGGTAATGAGACGTAAAATGGTTTAATGTGATTAATGAAGAATGTTAAAACAAAATTTAAATATTTACAGGGTGTTAACTTTTTAATGTCCTTCGATGAGCAGATAATGTGTAAGATCTGTAAAAATTATTTGGTTTATTTGGCCGTACGTTATACTCTAGCCTAGAGGGTGACAGACCCATGCTGGACACATCCAGCCTCTGGCAAGACGGGGTTTCTCGTGTCGTCGTCTTTGTAATCGTACGTATCTTAACTAATGTCGTCGTCGGGGATGGTTTCAGCGGAGGAGGGGGTACCTGACGACGAAGATTGCCATAGCTCGCTTCTATTATTGGAGAGTAAAATACTTCCGTACTGACTGTAGCTATTTCTGCGAGAGGGTATTTGCCGATTTTCTTGTTGCCCTTGCGATCAACAGAGGAATGTTCCAGGCTAAAGTATTATTTATCAAGGGCATCACTGGCGTTCTATTAGGGAGCTGTCACAACTTCGTAGTTGGTTTAATTTCTACCCTCTGTGTCACAATCCAAAGTGTGTTCAAAGATATTATAATTATTTAATCAGTTGTCCACCATCTGAAGTACGCTTTCTATCCAAGCTCCAAATTTAATTAATACTTACTTGTCCAAGGTGTAAAGAGCTGTTTGACTAGATACGTCCCCAAGCTATCAAATATTTATTGTTATTGTTTATGAACAAGTACACACGAGGAAAAATTAATCAGCGGTCACATAAAACAAAACACATCCAAAGATCACTGGTGGACTTACTTATTTAAAAAATAAAAAAAAATTAAAAATAAATTAAAAAAAAATAAAAAAATAAAAAAAATAAATAATAAATAAATAAATAAATAAATAAATAAATAAATAAATAAATAAATAAATAAATAAATTCGTATTAAGAGTCTATACCCACTCAGTCATATAACTGATTTTCAGTGGGGGACAGTAAACCAAAGCGACCAAGCCAACCCTGTAGGCCCGTCGCAATCGACAAGTGAGCGAAAAACAAACAAAGATAGATATTTTTCAAAGGAAATATAGCAATCAGTGGTATGGACAGAGCGAACGCCCGTGGATCAACATCAGAATCAACAAGGCCGATTCAGTACAAATTTGAATTTATTACGAGCCTCGTTGCTAGGACGGCTCCAAAGTCACCGTTTACACATTCCTAACGCAAGAACTGGTGGATTCAAGTAAAAATCGGAAGATAAAAAACTTCTAAGTATAGCGGGAATAGAACCTTGACCTTCAGCTTTGGAAGCAGCTAACCACAAGACCAACGAGCCACACAAGACCAACGAGCCACACATTATTCACCTTTAATTTTTTATAATAAGATTATGATGCATGAGTTATACAAATTTTGAAACCGCATTAGGTAAAAAATATTACGTTAATAATATTTGTTTTGGGTCAATATCATTACGCACTATACCGTTATTTTTACTTCTGTCATTAGGGTTTACAGCATTTTATAAGTTTTCGCAAACCACCGTAAATGTTCATATATTATTATTTTACATCTAGGCTTTGAATGTAGACTTGTAGAAGTGTTGAAATGTAGATTTCAATCTAAGGTTTGAGCTGTCCACCCCCCATGCATATTTATTACACATGATATACCTGTTAAATTCAAGCTAACAAGCCAACCTCTATCCACACCGTCTACGTGTTATTAGCGAGACTCATTTGAAAGAACAATTAACACTTTATAGCCCTATGCATTATCCACATGTGGAACGAATAGTTGGCACATTCACATTTGCACAGTGTAATAGGTATAAACCCCCCACCCCCTCCCTCTACAACCCATTCCTCACCAACCGTAGGGTGGGGTGGGAGGCTTATAAATTCACATGCAACGATATCCTATGCTATTTTGACTATCGGGATTTTATGTCAAGGGTATAATTCATTTTCTTATACGACATATTTCGCCTTTGTGCTGTAAACTTTATTTGCAAAAGGAAAATAGCTTTGGTCGGTTGTTTAGTGGTATAAACCCATCCATTACGAATTGACTACAGTTCAAACTTGAGATGCTGACTATGCATGTTATCATGAAAGGTTTGTAGATTAGTTAACGTTTCACAACTTGTATTCGATGTTAATTACCGGAGGGATTAATTATCGATATCTAAATACTTGATTGTAAATTATAATGTAATAGCTTTTATATGGTGTAGAGTAAGTGTATACCGCGCGCATGGAATGTGGGAATCGTGGTTCGATTCCGGTTGGCGGACTTTTAAATTTAAATTTCTGATTGTAAATAAAAAATTAAACGAGTTTACGATCAACAATCGAGTAACATAAAATATATTTCACTAATCATAAACTTCATGATGTTGTAGCAATTTTCAGAGTTAATATTCCAGGAGTAGGAGAAGGTGGCGGTCAAACTAAACGTTAATTCCATCACTAAATCATTTAGACTTAATCGATGCTTAATACTTTCAGAGTTGGTATTCACTGATATAACAATGTATACTGATATTCATAAATTCTCGAACATATAATTACAAGCACATCTATGTATACATGCATAGTTTTTTCTTTGTGTACCCAATCTACTAATACGACTAATTCTGTATTTTAAGACATACAGGGGTAGCCCATGCGTAACGTGTGAGACATAGAGTCTGAAGGTTAGGGGTTTGAAACTTTGAATCCCACCATCAGCAATCCTGACTGAAAGATTTTACTGTGGTTCGCCGCTGTGAATTCTCTTTAGAACTACCCCAGCACCGGCTAGTCATCTGAAGAGGGTCACCATGCAGGTAAAACTGATATCTACCCTACGGGCATCCTCACGACAACTTATTTTGTATGTTGTACTTTTGAGCCTTGTTGTCTGGTGACGAGAAGCCAAATAATAATGTAAAGAACCAAAACGCGAATGATAAATTATTGAAATAAGTCTTATTGTCAAATTATATGGCGTAATTACTTATCATTTTATACCGCGATAATTCAAAATGTTACAATTAAAATAAGCCTTTTTATTTTAGAACAAAACTTCACGAGCAAAACAAAGATGGACATACCCATTACATTCACGACAGAAAGCTTCACCATAGACCTCAAGATCGGTCGTCGAGGACAATGGAGAATGCCGGGTATAATTCTGTTGAAACGTTTAGACATGAAATAAGTTTTACTCGATTTGTATTGTGTGACAAGGCCAGAATACAATACAATCGACAAGTCAAAGTAACATAATGTCTCCAAGACTCTCCAAGTTACAAGGAAATTGTTAATTGTTCAACTGTCGTCTTTGAACCGGATTAGATATTATATTTTTATTTGCTACTTGTGGTCAACAGTATCGACTTTTACTAGCGTAAATATGACACATTTAATTTTTCTTTCTACTATAAATATATATTGTTTCTGATAAGCCAGACGTGCAAGTAGTTATCGCATATAACTCTAAGGTGTCACGACAACACAATTGTCGTGGCTTGTGGAGCAAAGCGGAAACATATGCAACATTAGCCATCCATCAGGCGACCACCGCGAGAACATTCGCATTGTGTGGAAGTACGTGTAGGCCTAATACTAGACCATTGTACAGCAAGATTTATACATCAATCATAATGTTATGACTGTGTAAGGTTATGTTATGATCTTGCAGAAATATACGACGCTTTATAAAATGATTAATGTTCTTGTTCAACATACAGCAAGAAAATAATTGTGATAATTTCAAGTTTTTTGTATTTTCTTTTTAAAAGTGTGTATTATTGCATTGCCTATGATGAATTGCACAAATGATTACTTTTATGTTATGGGACCCGGTCCAGGGAGTAGTTTAATTATATCAAGGTACTTGCAATATTTTAGCATTTTTTAGCAACACTAGACAGGCCATTAACATTCACACTAAATACCATAAGCGTAAAATCACTAAAAACAATTCCAATTACATTAATACAAAATTATATAACAAACTTCCAACAAACATAAAACATATTTCAAACAAAAATATTTTCAAGAACAAACTGAAATTACTCATGATCAAAAATGCATATTACTCATTTGAGGAATATCTAAACGATACTTAACTGTGTTGACCAGAAATATGCCTCGGTTCTATGAGCCAAATTAATGATACTTGTAGGTGGACTAAATAGTAGACCACTATGTCTTATTGTCACCTATTCATCCATTGTTTGTAATAGTCATGTACTAACCTACTTATTTTACTTTGTACACATAATTTGTATCAAGCACCTGAACCAAGACTCTAAAAGCCTCATGTATATACTTAATGATACTTGAACTAGCTTTATATTAGCCAAATTTGTAAAATGTGTAAATATTGATATTATAAGGGCCTATACTACCCTGATTTTCCATATACCCTGATTGCAGATAATACTATCTAAAGGGTCTAGAAACTGTACCGGTATGTAACTCTTTGTATGCCTACAATTTTAAATGGAAATAAAGTAAGCATTCATTCATTCATTGCAAATTTATCATTGGCTAAGTGGCAAATTCTATTTAATTTGAATGTAGAAGGTTGAAGGCAATACATTGGAGTTTTGAAGACCTTTGGAAAATAAGCCAAAGAATGGTGTCTCCGGAAAGCCATCAAAACTTTTCTGTGTCAACTTGAGCAACACGGATTTCATTTTACAAAATATCAAGTTTATCAAAGTTTTTTTCTCCACGGTATCCAATGTTCTGATACTTCGCTTAGTATTTGCAGATTATAGTCACATCAAGATTGTATTGTCTAATGATTAATATACTTGCCATCGGAATGACTTGCAAAACGTTTTTCTCGTTTCTGACTTATAATGATTATTAGTAGTATTATATGTTATTAATTATTTGGAAACGAATTGACATGACGATCACATAGCTGATGTAAGAATTGAATCGTAGCTCCATCACACAAAGTGTCTCATCCCATTTGAACATACACAATCTTGGCAATATACAAATGTAAAAATACAAAACATTATCCAATAAAAAAATGCACATCTTTTATTTTTCGATTTGGTTGGTCGGGAAACACTCCAGTAGGTGGAATTGTTAATATTTTAATACAATTCAGAAGTAAAAAGTTCCATCCCGATCGGGTTTCGAACCCGAGTCTCCCACATACAGGTAGCCGCCTTAGCCAACTTGACCACCGAGACGTTGTTGTCATTTGGATCTTTAATGCAACTACAATAATTCAAAAGTAAAATAGTACCGTAGTAGACTCTAAATACGAATTTATTTATTTATTCAAACCCCGATCGGGATGGATATTTTTACTTCTGAATTGTATTAAAATAATAACGCATATCAATGTCGTACGAAAATAAACATGCTTGATGGTGTGTGCATGCGAGAGCGAGTGTCGCCATGTTTCTCATCCGCATCTCAGAAGCCTTGTTGTTGTAGAGGATGACATTTAAAATAAAGATAAATCAATGATAGTAATAATCAAAACTCATTTCCAACAACGTCAGGTTGAGTGGTGTTCTTCACACCGATATCTAGGGCACGAAACAATTTTTTGCTGAGATTGACGGTCTCAGCGTTTCTTCATCATCAACATCTTCATCGTCATCTTCATCCTGCATCTGCTTCTCCACTCTTTCCTTTCCTCCCACAGCTTCAATTCCATCACCTGGTTCCACGATTCACCTCGCTCTACAACGTCTCCTTCAATCAATCTTCCCCATCTTTCTCTCGGTTTCCTACTTTTCTTTTACGTTCCTCCCCTGCTTCGCAAAAAAAAAATCTTATTTAGAGTAAATCAACTAAGTCATATAACTGATTTCCAGTGGAGAACAGTAAACCAAAGCGAAAGATAATAATGCGACTTTTGTAAACAACATGCCTAGAAGGAAAATTCTCCACTTATCTTCGCTTTTAATGGAACGCTTTGAAAACTTGAATGCGCACATATATTAACCAGTGTCTTAGTTACATTTATTGCACACACTTATTTGTTAGTAAATTCGTCAAGACATAGTTTCAAAAACACGTAAAAAAGAAGAATTTTTTGTTTCTCGTATTTATTACATCCATTTTATTCCGCTTTTGATCCAAACAAAATTAACGTTAAACATTAATTAAAACAACACATCCTAAACATTTAAATATCTTGTTTTAGTCTATAACTTTTTGCAAAAGTGCTTTTGCCAAAAACAGTAAAACGAAAAAAATCACCTACTTTGCAATGTATTCTGGATTGACCACCCCCCACTAACCTCTGACCTCTGCTATACAGTGCTACACATGTATTATGTATACACAGAGTTGTACTTGGCGCACGCAGCACAACAGTCTCGTCGCGTGCGTTCGTACTTCTACCGACTGTACACGGACTTTCCCGAGCTCAAGCTACAGCATTGCGCTCTTCATTATTGTTTAAACACACACAACAATAGGTTTACACTAGGTCAAGGTTCCGAACAAAGTACAAGAAGTTTACTGAATAAAATATTATCAGATGTATGCCGGACTAAACAATCATTATGTGTTGGATGCATTGAAACAACACTGAACTGTCTGACACGTATTGTGTGTTATCAGACACGACACGTAACAAGGTATTGTGTGTTGCACTATTGCGATAACATCGTCTCTCTAAGCCTTGTTGCGTGAGCTCAACTCAAAGCGATTGGTACGCATGCAATCGGATGCGATCGACTCGTCGCCTATGCAACATTTTAATAAATTTGAATTTAGACTTTCATCTTTGTTTTTTGAAGTTTACATTTTCTTTACCCATTTTAGAAATCTGTGTGTATGGTTTTCTTAAATTTAACTTTTACATTATAACAACAAGTTCGGCCTTCATTAAAATCCACTGAATTTAGATTTAGATTAACGAATAATTTTGATATACTACCAGTTGGAATGGGCAAGACAGTGCATTGAAGCATTGCCACAAAATATAATATTGACTGAAAAAACTATGACACAAAAGTAATAAATATATCTTTTACCACAATATTCACATTCCGAAGGCTACAGCCTATAGTCACCAATACTAATTTTGCAATTGTCCAGAAGTTTTAATCATTATTTACATTCTTGCCAATGTTTTATTCCTAAATAACTATTTTTTATTCAAACATTTGTATATAATGCGATATCCTGGATGTGTGACAACATCTCCATATATTGCTACAATGTTCTAAAAACACGGCAGTACAATAATCCTCTTTTAACAAATCATTTTTGAATACACAATGCCACTTGGCACTCAATAAAAACAGAATTTCTGTAAATAGCCAAGGAATATTACTTTTTGGGTATGCCTATGGATGTGATTGACATTTAAATTCACTATAAATTGAACTCACGTCAAACATGATTTTTTACTGCTGAGAAGTGAGAGTCAAGTCTGACCTTTTCACAGTTTTTTACATTGACAAATTGAAAGATGACGTAACGGGGGTGTAGCCTCCCACTTTATCACGAAACACATTTATCAATGTTGCTGCGGGCCGAGGTGCTATATTCATAGCGCGGGTTTCACGATCAAAGCAGAACTTCCCTGGATCGATCGCGACTCTTTTGTTCTGCTGTGAAAGTCCTGCATATTAATTCCAAGCTCTCCAGACTCTTCGATCAAACTACTTTCAAGACCTGGAATCTAGAGCTTGCTCTTTTATGATCAAAGCATCTGTATTACCACCGCAACGCATGCATGCCCAGCATGAGTTTGGTGACGTGATCACTCTGACTTATATAAATATGATAACATACTAGGAAGCTTCGCAAACGCTTTTTCAGGCGCGTTGATGGATGAGCGTTATTTGTTTAAAAACGAAAAATGCGTAAAATTGCGATTTTCATGAGACATTATTCGATTACGCTCAAATTTCACACAAATATATTAATTCATAAAATAAGGGTTCTGTGAAAAAGTTATAACAATCGGATTAAGCTTGTAGGTATTTTAAAGTCGAAGATTTTTTTTAAAAAATCGTAAAATTGCAATTATCATGAGAAAAAAATTTTTTGATTACGCTCAAATTTCACACGAATATATAAATTCAAAAAATAAAGATTCTGTGAAAAAGTCATTACAATCGGATAAAGCATGAAGTGTTAACAGTCGATAAAAGTTTCTAAAAATCGAAAAAAAATCATAAAATTGCGATTTTTATGAAAAATGATTTTTTGATTGCGTTCAAAAACGTGGCAGTTCTAAGTTCAAAAATTTCGAAGGCCTCCAGAACATTTCATCTCAACTGGAGAATCGGTTTAGCCGGAATCGTGTTAACAAACACACAAAAATACAAAAAAGAAAAAGAAAAAGAAAAAAAAACATTCTGGATTTTTTCTCCAGTGTAGTGAAATGGAATCTTCGCTTCGCTCGCTACGCTCATCCAAATTATATTCAACGGTTTTCAACACTTGAACAGAAGATCGAACACTTGAGATCGACTTCGGTGTTAACTTCAGTAAAAGTTTGATTATTCCCTGATTTGATGTTTCTGATGTTTAGCAAATATCATATTGAAATAAATCGTCAACTTTTTTAATTTTAGTTTTATTTGACAAGAAAAGGACATGCTAATTGATAACATTCATATGCCACGAATAAGCTTACTAAAATTATTTTTCATTATAAAACTAAAAACAAAGATTTAAATATAAATGCAAAATGTTGCTCTCTGTTACATGATTCTTTTTATTTATTTTATTTATTTATTTATTTATTTATTTATTTAACGTCTATCCTATTCAGTTATAAAAACTGATTTACAAAGGAGGACAACTAAATAAATCTAATTACATAGATGCAGACACAACAATGAACTACATTTAAGTAAATATTTGAAATAGTAATATTACAACAATGCATTAAATATTCAACAAATTTGATAACAAATAAAAAGGATATTAAATGCAATTTATGAATGAATCGAATATATAAAAAAGGGGGTGGGGAAAGAAAAAAAAAAAAAAAAGAAAAGAAAAGAAAAAGAAAAAAAAGAAAAAAGAAAAAAGGAAAGGAAAAAAAAGAAAGAAAGAAAGAAAAGAAAAAAGAAGAAGAAAAAATAAAAACATTAAAAAAAAAACGAAAAAAACGAAAAGAAAAAAACTGATTTATTAGACGATCCCACTCAAACGAATATGAGGTTTGCCAAAAATCAGGAACAGCAAATCAGGGAGTAATCAATCTTTCGCGGAAGAAACCACCGAACGCGAATCTTCATTCTTGTGTTCAACCATCATTCTTGTGTTCAAATCTTGATAACAATTTAGTGCAAAAGATCTTGACTCTAATATATAATTATATCAGATATATAATTTTTTAAATTGTTCAAGTCAAAAACTGATCACAGCAATGATACAGGACACCTAACTCAAGTTGCAAGTTCCACCAGTTGGCGGCAACCAGACAATCTATAGAAAAAAATCTTAAATCTTCTTAACATTCTTGTTGGCGTACCTTATTTGTATTAATAATTTATTTAATTTAGACACCTAATTTAATTACTAACTAAAGTAACAATTAATGCCAATAATTTTTTAAATCATTAATAAAAAATAAGTATTTAATAATTATAATAATTTGATACAGTTATACAAACAAAGCAAAACAAACTATATTTTAAAGGCGGAGACTTGTTGTGTATGCAACAACAGACTTTGATTGACTTTGAATCACGCGCCTTGGCGTCAACGCACAACGCTACCTATGTTGAGCAGGCGGTGTGTTTCTCACATCTGACTTCAGTGGTCGTACTTCCGTTTCCGTATAATACTTCATCAACCATCATGTAGATGGAAGCTAACTTATTCTTGTAACTGTGTATTTAACTAATGACATCTGCTTAATCGTATATTCAATAAACCTAAGAATTATGGATACCGTTGTATACTAATTTCCCCAACAGTATACAATAATATATAATATATACCTATATATATACCTATATATAATAATATATAATAAATATTAAAGAAGAACACAAACCAATTAATTTCTAAAATAAACTATAAAATAACATATTATATATTATAATATGTACAACTGGCCGCGAACACCTACAACAATACATATATGGTCGTTTTTGGATGAGCGTAGCGAGCGAAGCGAAGATTCCATTTCACTACACTGGAGAAAAAAATCCGGAATGTTTTTTTTTCCTTTTTTCTGTATTTTTGGCTGTTTGTTAACACGATTCCGGCTAAACTAATACTCCAATTGCAATGAAATTTTATGGGGGCCTTAGAAATCTCTGAACTTAGAACTGCCACGTTGTTGAGCGCAATCGAAAAATTATTTCTAATGAAAATCGCAAATTTACGATTTTTTTCGATTTTAAAAAAAAATTTCGACTTATAACATCTACATGCTTAATCCGATTTTAATGATTTTTTTACAGAACCTTAATTTTATGAATTTTAGATATTCGGGGGAAATTTTGAGCAAAACAAAAAATCATTTCTATAAAAATCGAAATTTTAGGGGTTTTTTTTTTTTTAAAAATTCTTTGACTTATAAAACCTACATGTTTTTTATCCTATTGTAATGTTTTTTTTACGAACCTTGATTTTTGGATTATTATATTGGTAAAATTTTTGAGCGAAATCGAATAATATTCTTATGAAAAAATAGCAATTTTACGATTTTTTTTTTTTTAAAAATACGATTAAGAAAAAATAAAAAAATAAATTTAAATTTTTTTTTTAATTTTTTTAAATTTTTTTCAAAAAATCGACTTATAATAATTTTTCAAAAAACAACAGAAAATCTGAAAAAACACATGGCAGGTCAATGCACCAATTACGCTCACCCAACAACGCGGGGGATTTAAGCGTTTCCTAGTGGTAATTCACATTTTCCCCTCTCCTTGAAATTAACTGGGATCAATTTTTATTAATTCATTGACATGACTAAGCTTAATTTCATTATGAGTATATATTTTTTTCATTTTTGAGTATTTAAATTGATTTAAATTTTCCCTTTTTTTTAATTTTAAATTTGGAACCACGTTGATATATACTTTGGTCCATGGTTTTTGGGGGTCTGGGCACAGAATTGTTTTTATTTTTATTTTTAAAAAAAAAAAAACCAGAAATTTTTTTATGTACATGTGTTAAGAAAAACTTGAAATATGATTGATTAACAACGCTAAGAACCAATTTTCTTTGTAGACTAGTATCGACTAGTTAGTCTAGCATCTTAGTAATTATCTTGGGCGATAGTATTTTGAAATTTTTTTTAAGTTTCGAGTTGTTTCCCATCTTAAACCATCATTAATTATTGATTGTACTAAGAAAAATAATAGTTTTAATGTAGTTTTTTAATCTTTGTGTAAAATTTGTATGTCCCGCAGCAATTGACAGTTCCTTTATATTATGTTGATTAATTGTCACACCGAGATATGAATTTTTGGACTTCTTTTTTTTAGTGCTGGGCACTCATTAAGTTTGAGAGACAGTTTGTTTAAGGATTTTGAGGGGATCATTATTGTTGGGAAGTAGTTTAGTGGCAGAGAAAAAGCAAAAAATTTATTTTTTGGGCCTCTTTTAATGTCAAAAATTTGGTCTAGCCACTTTTTTTAAGGTTTTCCTAGAAATTTATGAGTTTGAACCCAACTTTTATTTGAAAAATAAGGGGGACCGTGCATCCGAAAATTTTATAACTTCCATGTTGGTTTTTGCAAAATTATTTACGAAGATCAAAAAACAGAAGGGCCCCAAATCTTTTCCTTTGGGGACACATATTCAATTATTCGGAATATATTTAGATTGATTCCTATTAGACATATTTTTCTCTATTTTGAGGTAGTGGTTTTAACGGTATCCTTTTATTATATATTGCTCTATATTTTGTAAAGTAGTTCAGTGGTGAAACTGTAACGAAACCCTTTGCAGGTCAAGAAAAATGGCAATAAATAAATTGATCCTGGTATTTAATTTTTTCTGAATCCGAACGTTTATAGACAGACGTGTTTTTTTCAAACTAGGAAACGAAAGTCCCGCTGCGTTGAGGGATGAGCTTTTTAAAATTTTTTTAGTTTGCGTGGGTTTTCTTTTTTTTGCAATTGCTTTGTTTTGCTGCCTACGCATGTAGGTGTTTGTTGCAATTTTTCTATTATTTTCGTAAATTTTGGATTATTTCCCCGAAAAAAAATTTATATAAAAGTTTATTTTTATTTGGCAAATTTTTTCCAACTTTTTTTTTAAAAAGGTACAACATCACCATAGCCTTAATGCCATGTATAAAGAACTTTGTAGCCCCAACGTTTGGTCAAAATTGGCCAAAGGCAAAAAAATATCGCACAAAAAATAAAAAAAAACAATTTTAAAGCTTTATTTCAGGTTTTGGGAATTTTTCAACTTTTTTTTAAAAAAGGGGGACTACATCCCCATAATTTTAAAAGCCCAGTAAAATATGAACTTTGTAGCCCCACCCTTTGGTCAGAATTGTCCAAAATGAAGAAAATATCACACAAAAAATCAAAAAAAATCTAAAAGTACGATTTTCATGAGAAATTTTTTTCGTTTGTACCAAAAAAAAACACCTCAATTTCAGAGATTTCGAAGGTCCTGTCAAATTTCATCAAGATCGGATACCGTTTGCCTGGTAGAGAGTTAACAAACAGACAAAAAAAACAAAAAAAAAAAAAAAAAAAACAAAACAAAAAAACCGCAAAAAAAAACACCCGAGCAAAATTTTTGGGGGTAGTAAAATTAAGTCTTCGTTTCGCCATCCAAAAATCATCAACCCTTTTTTGATGCATTTTCATAAATATTTTAATCAAATTTGCTTTCAAAAGGTATGGGCCCCCCTCATTGCGGTAATACCTTTGTCCCCCTTTTTTTGTAAAGGGAAAAAACAATGTTTTTTTAAATTAAGAGAACGTGCCGTTTGAAACTAAATTAATGAAAAATTTTGAGTGTTTTAATAAAAATGGTTTATTAGTTTTTTGTTTTGAAATAGAGGTCAATCCTTTTTTTTTACGATTTTTCTTCACCCCTTTTACTTTGAATTTTTCTAATTTTTTTTTTGTACATGATTTATTTTAAATTTCAAAATTTTTCAATTTGTTTTAAATTTAACTTTTTAATACACGGTTTTCTTTTTTCATTAAACTTTTAAAATTAATTGACTTTAAACTCTAGACACAAAAACTGTATTTTTCTAAAGTTTAATTTGATCTTCAAAAAATTTTCCTGTTAACTTTTTATCCCTTAAGAGTTGTTACAATTTTAACTAAAGCAGAGCTTTTTTCAGCACACCCCCTTTGCTTGGGGTGACGGGGTTTGACCACCAGTTTTTCTTTTGGAAAAGAAATCAAAGCCACAACACGAGGTTAACTGTCTCCGTGTTCTTTGGGACGCTTTGCAAACGACGTGGACGTGAGTCAAAAAACGTGCTCAGTTCTAGGAAAAGACGGGAAAAATTAGGTGGTTTTTGTACGTGAACTTTGAGCTATATGTGCTTTTTGGGGTCAGGTTTTTCACTCGAATTTTTAAGGTAAAAAAAAAAAAAAATTTTTTTTTAAAGCGGAATGCGTAAGCTTTATTGATTTTTCAGAAGCCTGAAAGCTAAAAAAAATTATATAAAACCTTAAACATTATCTAATAGAAAGGGGTACAACAGTTTGTTTACTGTAAAAAACGAAAATAAAGGGTAAAGTTGACGGTAACTTAGCATTTTATTCTAAACTTGCAAAGTGCCATAAAATATACATTATAAAAAAAAAAAAAAAGGGAATCACATTCTTTTAACCACATATAGAAAGGTAACTGCCCAGAATTTAGTTTTTTATATATTATTGTTTTTGTGGTGTAAAAAAATTTTTCCCATGATGATGTGTTTTTTTTTGTTTTTTCGTTTTTTTTTCCCTTTTTAAACTTTTTTTAGCCTAAGCATTTTTGTATTGATTGAATTTAAATTTTCACATTATTTTTTTTCTGAAGCCAGGGTTTACCCCGAGGTTTTTAACCGGTTCCTACTCGAACACCGAAGTTAAGCAACCCGGGCGGGTCAGGGGAGAGTGGGTGAAACGCTATTCCCTGAAACCTACGTATCCCGCTGGTTAGAGCAGATGGAGGGTTCGAGAGAAAGTGTAACGCTTGGTTTCCTCGACGTCGCTTGCAGTACGGGTTAGTGGAGGAACCTTTTGACTGTAAAAGGTTTAACCGCCCTTTTTGGAAGGGACGTAAAGCCGATGGCCCCCTTTGGTACTTTTCCAAAAATAAAAGGTAGTCCCAGTCCCGGGTTTCCCCTGCCCCTTTCGTTCACCCTTCTCCTTATCTATCGCCATCATATCCAATCAGGGGAACAATCGTTTTTTTTTTCTGTGTCCGGGTTTTAAATCAGTGCCTACAGTGAAAAGTTAGACGTTAATTAAAAACAAGGAAGCTTGCAAACTTTTTTCAGGCCCCGGTTGGATGAGCGAATTTGGGTGCATTGAGCTCCATGTTTTAGCGGATTTTTTTTGTCTGTGAAAAATCTTTAGTAGTTAAGATTTTTAAAAAAATTTTAAATTTAAAAAAAAAATAAAATTTTTAATTTTTAATTTTTTTAATAATCGTAATTTTCAAAAAAAAAAAAAATCGTAAATTTCATTTTCTAAGAAATTTATTCGATTGTGCTCAAATTTCACAATATATAAATTCAAAAAAAAGGGTTTTTTAAAAAAAAAAAAATTACAATGGGATAAAGCATGTGGGTGTTATAAGTCAAAAAAAATTTTAAAAAAACGAAAAAAAAAAAAAGTAAAAAAATTTCGATTTTTAGAGAAAAAATTTTTTTATTGCGCTCAAAAAAGGGCCCGTTCAAGTTCAGGATTTTGAAGGTCCCAGCAAATTCATTTCTTAGAGTTGTTTTGCCGGAAAAATGTTAAAAAAGCCAAAAAAAAAAAAAAGAAAAAAGAAAAAAAAAAAAAAAAAAAAACATTGGATTTTTTTTCCCGGTAGCGAAAAAGGAATCTTTGCTTCGCTCGCTACGCTCTTTCAAAAAATTCGTTATTAATTATTTTTGAAATAATTTCTTTTAAAGGATTTGGGAAAAAACTTGTCTTTCACATGAACAAAGGGTATGGAGAAATGTTTATTGGATTGGTTTTTTGAAAAACCCTAATAATTTCAATAGTCAAAACCACTTGTTTTTTGTACGTGTGAGTAGATGATGAAAAAAGAAAATTCCCCTTTTGTGATGAAATCTCTCTTTTTAAAACACCGCACTTGCCTCCCGGGGAAACTCCCCTTTTAAAATTTGGGTAAACATAAGGGCGAGATTTCCGCATGCATCGTTTTCGGTATCGACCTTTCTCTAGTATCCATCATTTAATTTCCCTCACAATTAATTGAGAGGGACTTTTTCACTGTTTTATTCAAGCGGGATTTTGTTTATGAACTCTTACAGTAGCACATAAAAACGAATTAGGTTTTTAAAACCTCGCCCAATGGTTCCTAGGATAAAAGTAGCGTTTGTCCCATGATAACGAATAGGAAAGGTTTAGATAAATTATTTTGCCCCCGCCAACCGATATAGGTCAACACAAACCCGATTATTATACCCTGCAAAGCGCCCCACCAATCTATGATAAAGACCTTTCAGATTTTAAACGCCCAAGTTTAAGCTGGACCATAAAACCCAATACAACGCCTATAAAACTCGATTTGTGTTTGAAGGTACATTGCTTTTCAGCTGTCGCATTCTTTAACAAATGTCGTGAAAAAATTTAACATATTTCAGGAAAAAAACGTCAACGAAATTATTTTCGTTTTTTTTGTAGTAATTTGTAAATAAATAATAGATCATAAACTTTTTAAAAATATCACAAAAAAAAAAAAGTTAAATGGATGTGTTGTAATTGATATTTTGATTTTTGTTGCATTGTAAGTTTAATTCCTTTTTGGGAGAGAAATGCCGTTGGAGTTTTATTAAATAAATAAAAGATAGATCGGGTAGAAATTTATTTACTTAGATAGTACAGGTCAAGTTAATCTTTGCAGAGAAAGTGAATATTAAATTAATATAATAAAAAATGATGATAATAATAATAATAATAAAATAATAATAAAAATAATAATAATAATAATAATAAAAAATAAAAAATAATAATAATTAAAAAATAATAATAATTTAAAAATAAAATAATAATAAAATAATAAAAATAATAATATACACATGGGAGAAGAAAAGGGTGTTTGGTATAAAGCAATTTATAATTTTATGGAAATTTATTGGGTAGTAGAGATTGATAAAATTGCCGGTCCCGGGGAAACCTTTTTGACAAATCTCACTTAAGACAGGAATTGCAAGCTCCCTGAAGCTCTATCACCCAAAGGTACTTGGACCGAGGGCATCACCAGAGCGTTTAAACGTGAACTGGAGAAATTGAGGATGATACTGAGGACAAGGAGAAACCACGGTCAAAAACTTTTTTCCATATGTCAAGGGTACCCCAGACGGCATAGGTAGAATTTTAATCGTAAAAAATCGAAACCAAATTTTTTCCCCCTGACAGAAAAAACAGCCCCCTTTTGAGAAGTGCTAAGGACTCCGTTATCTGAAGAAAGAGGGGTTTTTGAGGTTTTGTGGCGATGGATCAAATACATAGGGCCAAACAGGGGCATCCAGTGAGGTTAAAGAACACCCCCAATGTGTGAAAGAGGTGACAAAAAATAGCCCCCGTCAACATGCCCAAAGCTTACTCGCATGGGGTAGATTTCGACAAAACAAAAAAAATTTTTCCCCGTCAAAAGCTCAAGCCCCGTATTACCCTGAATCTGTGGAAATGAGAAAAAGCCAAAAAAAAATGAACAAAAGAGATGAAGCCCGAGCCTCCCTCTTGCTTGGGAAACCGCACTCATGCCCGAAATAGTCCCTAGACCAATTCAGCCAAATCCCCCAGAGGTGGTGCAAATTTCAGATTCCAAAAATTTTAAGCACAAAAAATTTCAAAAAAAACCCAAACGGCCCTTGAAAAGAACCCCGGGCTAAAAAGGTTTCACTACGTAAGCTGTGCTATTTTGTTTCCAGTTGCCACCCTCCCTTATTTTTCGATATGACATCGCCGCCCCCCACCTATTTTCTATATAACCTCGCCGACCCGCACCTTTAGCCGAGGTATATAAAGGGGGGCGCTGCGTCTTTCCAACCACGTACTCCAACCCCCCGTAGAGTCCAGTCAACCCCTTTAAAATGTCGACGTAGTACAGACGAAACGTCGGTGGAGCCCAGGTTCTGCCCTGGTTATCTTATTTTCGACGCGGTTTTACCCAAGACCTTGTTTTTTATCATATATATATATTTATATATATATATATGATGTGTATTATATTGTGATGATTTATTTATTTTAAAAATGAATACACATGTTTATGTTAAAGTGAGTAGATGCAAAACAAAAAAAACAATTTAAAAAAAATAAAAAATAAAAACCCAAATTTTTTATTTAATTTTCGGGGGCTCAATTAATAAGTCCTCAATATGTGCACACCCCGAAGCGGTTGCTTATTTTTAGCGGGGAAGATTCTTTTTCGTAGGGTTGTCGAAGCCCTACCCGCCAAAGAAATCCGGCTAGAGTTTTAAATAAAATAAAATAATAATAATAAAATAATAATAATAAAATAATAAAATAATAAAAATTTTAAAAAATAATAAAAATAAAAATAATAAAAATAATAATAATAATAATAGGGGAGAATCGTTGAGCTTAGGAGAGATATCGGTCGACTGGAACAATACCGAATGGTAATCGATCTAAAAATGTGATAAGATACTCCCAAAAATATATTTGAAAGATTCAAGGTTCACGCAAAGCATGAAACACTTAACGAATTACATTCACGAATATTTGGATACACTTAAAACAAAAGTAAGTGCTCTAGCTAAGAGATTAAAAAGATATAAAAAATGTAGTATTAGAAAAGAACAAAACCGAATGTTTAAAGAAAAGGAAAAACAGTTTTACCAACAACTATCTAGTACCGAGAAATAATAGAAAGGGAACACCAACTAAGACAGAGATAGAGAGTTTGGACAGGAATATGGGGAAACCCCGGTAGCACACAACCAGGATGCACAATGGATTCAAGATGAAATAGCTAGGATGAGCGATATTAATGAGATGAGATTCGAAGGTATAAACTATTGATGAATTAAAGTCGACAACCCGTGCTACACATAGCTGGAAAGCACCAGGTAATGATAATATTCAAAATTTTGGTATAAGAAATTCAATACTACTCACAATCAAATTAGAAAATGTCTAAACGAGTTATAAATGGAGTTAAAGAAATACCCGAATTTTTTACTGAAGGAGTAACCTTTCTCAAACCAAAGGACAATGACACGAAGAACCCAAGTAAATATGGGCCCAATTACATTCTACCAACTATATATAAAATATTGACTTCTTTGCATAACAAATAAAGTATATAATCATTGCGAAGAACACAATTCATGGCGAGGAACAAAAAGGATGCTGAAAGAACTCACAGGGATGTAAAGAACAATTTATTATTGACTCTACTGTAATGAATCGGGCACACAAAAAGGGAAAAGGAATATTCACGTAAACTACATTGACTACAAGAAAGCCTTTGACTCAACACCACACACAGGGCTTATTCTTTTTTACAAATATATAAAATCAACCCAGTAATTGTAAACTTTTTGAAGACAGTAAGGAGACATGGAGAACAACACTAAAACTAAATATGAAAAACCAAAGCAGATAACTACAGACCCAATACAAATTAAACGTGGCATTTTCCAAGGTGACTCATTAAGGCATTAGGGTTTGTCTGTCTTTAAAAACCCACTGTCACATATGCTTAACGAATCGACATCGGATTTAAAATTAAGGACAAATGTGGTATGTCACACAATTTCCCACCTATTCTACATGGATGACTAAAGTTGTATGCATCAATTTTGCTCAACTAAACAGTCTAGTCAATACAACATTAGAATTTAGTCAAGATATCGCATGGAGTTTGGAGTAGACAAAGTAAGACGCTACATATCAAAAAGGGGTTTAAGGTTACACAAGCAGAAGAGTTCCAGCTAGATGATGGAAATAGGATTGGAATAATGGACGATAACGATGTATAAAAATATTTAGGTTTCTCACCAAGCTGCAGAATTGAACATAAAGTTATGAAAGCAAAAATTGATAGATAACATACAAGAAACGACTAAAGTCTATCCTCAAGACGCAACTAAAGGGTTTAAAAACAAGATCACAGAAATAAATACATATGCTGTCCCAGTACTGACATATTCATTGGGAATCATTAAATGGACGCAGGACAGACATCCACGCGTTGGAAATATTAACTCGTACTACACTTACCAAACACAGAAACATCATCCTAATCGCAATAGAGAGATTGACATTTCCCAGAGAAAAAGGAGGACGGGGCTAATTGATCTGAACAACTTATATTATAAACAAATAGAAAATTTTAAGGGAAAATACTTTTTTACAAAGAGCAACCAATCCACACTGCATAGGGCTGTGGTGTAGCTGACAAATCATTAACCCCACTCAATCTAGCAAACGAAAATGTCAATCTACAAGGGAAAATCAAACTGACGTTTTCAAAAGAGTTACGTCTCTCAGAAAAAAACCTACACAAGAGACATTATGATGAACTACACAAAGGTCACGTAGATATTAAAGCATCAAAAAGGTGGTTAAACAACGGGGAACTATTTGGAGAAACAGAAGGTTTTATGATGGCTATTCAAGACAGGGGTGATTGCGACGAACAATTATAAAAAAATACATAATACAAGAGCGACAAATAACGATCAATGTAGAAAATGTAGTGCAAAGGGGTGAAACAATCGAAAAACATCATATCCGGGTGCAAGTCACTATGTCAAAAAGATTAACTCTACAGACATAACCAAGAAGCTAACATTATTCATCAAAAACTACAATCAAGTACAAACCCCATTGACACACACACACCTTTCTACAAATACAAACCCGAGAAAGTACTAGATAGTAAAGATACAAATTATATACGACCGCCCCAGTTATAACAGACCAAACGATACATCAACAAACAGACCGGATTTAATAAAATTGACAAGAAGGAAACAAGAAAATACCCTTATCGACGTTGCTATCCCCAAAGTGCCATAACGTCGAGACCACGTGGAAGAAAAAAAATTGCAAGTATATGAACTTGCAATTGAGATCAAGAAGAGTGGAAACAGAAAAAGGTAAATACAATCCCATTAAATTTTATCAGCCAACGGCATCATACCGAAGAAAGCTACATGAAAGCATTAAACAAATAGATCTTTTAACCCAATGTATACATCGAGACTCAAAAGGCAGTAATACTCAACACGTGTAGAATAGTTCGTAAAATTTCTAAACTAAGAATGATACTTCGAGATTTCGAGGACAGCTTCCATCCTGACATGGTTTTCGTGGTTTCCCATAGTCCGAAGAGCAAAAGCTAGGTGGCGACGAGAAATCGGCCACGACCCTACACAGCAGAAAGAAAACAAACATCTACAAAACAATATTTCAATTTATAAATTACTTATTTTAGTTAGAGTTAAGACAAAAGTAATAATGTATGTAATAGGTACACAGGAAGTACTTGACGTAAGTCCGTACAACATGTTTTGCTCCGGTTTAACCCAGGTTTTTTATGAAATACATCCAATAAAATAAAATATATTATAATAACAATTAAATATGTAAACAAACAAATCAATTGTGATCGCTTAGCGATATGTTCGATTGTTCTTGTTCTAAAGTTGGAAAGCTGTTTTTAAAAAAATAGTCCTGTGTAAATTTTTTTTATAACTCGAGCTAACCAATACCTTTTTTCCTACGTTCACTTGTGATGGTCTGCGACTAATGAACCAAGGGAAAAAAATCAACATCTCTTCATAAAGTCACATCGTACCCAGCTTTGATAGACACCGCTATCGCGTTCCAAGAGGCGTTCCCTGACGTCGCAACAATAATTCGCCGTTTAATCTTTTATGAACTTGACGAAAGTATAGCGTTGTTGCCGTACCATATAACCGGCCATATATTTACGAGAAATTCTCAATGTTCTCATGAATTATTATCCAAACAATTGCCGTTCTAAATTTAAACAGCTGAGGTGTTTTATTATTGTTAGCTGCAGGTGGAAAGAAACATAGGGCACACAAACAAACAGAATATGTAGTGACCTAGTGTAGAATCCTTAAAATAAAGAAGGACACATTTGGACATAACGAGAATTGTAAGTACAAAAATAGGGGCAATGTGTCAAATAAAGTTATTGATCACGGATTGAATGGTTGGTACTCGAACTGTTTGGGTACATTACAGGATTTGACGGTCTAGTCGGGAGTGGGTTCGAGTCGGGTCGGCTATTGGTAAAGACGAACGTTATAATACTGCAAGTTAAAATATGTAATGCAGTTTACTTGCTAAGCTCTATAAAATTTTTTTTTTTTCTTTCATTAATCTTTTTAAAAATAAAA